>ML285159.1:532-99473 GCA_005239495.1 Nicotiana undulata
GATGGATGGAATACCGCGAACTATGAGCCTCTGCCAATATCAGCTCTTGAATACCATCTACATCCGGTACACAAATATGACTCGGCATGCTCATAACCCCGTCATCATCAACAGTCACATCCCTGGAATCACCCTGTCGAACCTTGTGCCGAAGGACGGACAAATTACGATCATCATACTGGCGTGCTCTAATCTGATCATATAAAGAAGACCTAGAAGCCATACTCGCTAACACCCGTGGGGTTCTGACAAATCCAATCTCACCAACTGTCCTACTAAGGCCTGAACATCCCGTGCTAAAGGTCGCTCCGCTACCGAGAGATAAGATAAACTCCCCAGACTCACTGCTCGGCGACTCAGAGCATCGGCCACCACATTGGCCTTTCCTGGATGGTACAAAATGGTAAGGTCATAATCCTTAAGAAGCTCCAACCATCTTCTCTGGCGCAAATTCAAATCTTTTTGCCTCAGCAGGTACTGCAAACTGCGGTGGTCAGTATAGATCTCACACTGAACTCCGTATAAATAATGGCGCCAAATCTTCAAGGCGTGAACAATGGCAGCTAGCTCAAGATCGTGCACTGGATAGTTCTTCTCGTGCACCTTCAACTGCCTAGACGCGTAGGCAATCACCCTACCGTCCTGCATTAGGACCGCTCCCAACCCAAATCTGGAAGCGTCACAATAGATTGTGTAGGAACCTGAACCAGTGGGCAATACTAATACCGTAAACGTAGTTAAAGCAGGATTGAGCTTCTGAAAGCTCTCCTCGAACTCATCAGACCATCTGAATAGGGCACCTTTTAAGGTCAATTTGGTCATAGGTGAAGCTATAGAAGAAAACCCCTCTACAAAACGACGGTAGTAACCTGCCAAACCAAGGAAACTCCTGATCTCTGTGGCTGAGGATGGTCTGGGCCAACTCTGCACCGCCTCAATCTTCCTCGGGTCCACCTGAATACCCTCACTAGACACCACGTGACCCAGAAAAGCCACTGAACTGAGCCAAAACTCACACTTGGAGAATTTTGCGTAAAGCTTCTCCTCCCTCAACCTCTGTAACACAACCCTCAAGTGCTGGGCATGCTCCTCTTGGCTACGAGAATACACCAGGATATCGTCAATAAACACAATGACAAATGAATCGAGGTAGGGCTGAAACACACTGTTCATCAAATGCATGAACGCAGCCGGGGCATTGGTCAACCCAAAAGACATAACCAAGAACTCATAGTGACCATATCTGGTCCTGAAGGCAGTCTTCAGAATATCAGAATTCCGAATCTTCAACTGGTGATATCCGGATCTCAAATCAATCTTGGAGAATACCTTAGCTCCCTGGAGCTGATCAAACAAATCATCAATGCGAGGCAAAGGATACCGGTTTTTCACCGTAACCTTATTCAACTGCCTATAGTCAATGCACATACGCATGGATCCATCCTTCTTCTTCAAAAATAACACCGGTGCACCTCACGGTGACACACTAGGCCGAATGAACCCCTTGTCAAGAAGCTCCTGAAGCTGGTCCTTTAATTCCTTTAACTCTGTTGGGGCCATACGGTAAGGTGGAATAGAGATAGGCTGGGTATCAAGTAACAAATCAATACCAAACTCAATGTCCCTGTCAGGTGGCATGCCTGGCAGGTCTGCGGGAAACACATCTGGGAACTCACGGACCACTGGAACAGTATCAATAGAAGGAGTCTCACTGCTCACATCCCTCACAAAGGCTAGATACGACTCACACCCCTTCCCAACCATACGCTGGGCCTTCAAATAAGAAATCACCCTACTAGGCACATACTCCACCGAACCTCTCCACTCAATCCTCGGAAAGCCTGGCATAGCTAAAGTCACGGTCTTGGCGTGACAATCAAGAACAGCGTGGCACGGAGATAGCCAATCCATGCCCAATATCACATCAAAGTCCACCATACTAAGTAACAATAGATCCACTCGAGTATCCAGACCCTCAATAGAAATAACACAAGATCGGTATACCCGATCTACCACAACCTTATCCCCCATAGGAGTCGACACATGAATAGTCGAAATCAAGGACTCACGGTGTATACCCAAAGAAGGTGCAAAATATGATGAAACATACGAATAAGTGGAGCCAGGATCAAATAATACCGAGGCATCTCGGTGACAGACTGAAATAATACCTGTGATCACTGCATTTGAAGCAATAGCATATGGCCTGGCCAGAAGTGCATAAAGACGAGCTGGTCCTCTACCGGATCGACCTCCCCTTTTGGGGCAACCTCTAACTGCCTGACCCCCACCCCTAGCTGCCTGAGTGGGTGGTGCATAAGCTGATGTCAAAGCTGGAGGCTGACCCCTCGGCTGATGATAGCTGCTAGCAAGACGGGGGCAAAACCTCTTAACATGGCCTGGATCCCCACACTCGAAACAACCTCTACCCATGACTGATGGCGGGGACTGAAGGGAACCCCTGGAACCGGAGTAGCTGCTGGAAGAACCCTGTCCTGAGGAACCATAAAAGGACGGTGGCCTGGATGCACTCTGAGCTGGGAGGGCACTAAATGATGAACGGCCCGAATGAGAACCACGAAACCCATGTCCTGAAGAGATCCCACTATGCGCTGGACGGGCTGGCTGAGGAGGCCTGAATGAACGGCCTCTGATAGGCTGAGAAGAACCAACAGAATGGAAGCCACTATAAGTACCAGATCCACGAGGCCTCTTGGCCTCCCTCTCATCACGCTCCTGGCGTCGAATAGACTCAATGTCTTTGGCAATGTCCACAACTATCTCAAACGAAACCCCAGACACCCTCTCTCTGGTCAGAAGAATTCGCAACTGATGGTTAAGATCATCAACAAATCTACGAATCCTCTCCCTGTCCGTGGGAACCAACCAGACAACATGACGATCTAACTCGGAAAACCTCATCTCATATCGCGTCATAGTCATATCACCCTGATGCAGCTGCTCAAACTCTCTACGCAGCTCCTTTCTATGAGACTGTGGTATATACTTCTCTAAGAAAAGAATAGAAAACTGGTGCCAAGTAAGTGGTGGTGTACCGGCGGGTATGTGCCTCTCATAGGCCTCCCACCAAGCAAGTGCTGATCCCGAGAACTGGAAAGTGGTAAATGGAACTCCGCTAGTCTCGAGTATCCCAACTGTACGAAGAATCCTCTGGCACTGTCCAAGAAGGCCTGGGCATACTCGCCCTAAGTGCCACTAAAAGTAGGGGGCTGGAGTCTGCTGAATCTCTCCAGTCTCCGCTGCTCATCATCTGCCAAGGCAGGGACCACGAAATCCGGTGCGGCAGCAACGGGCTGGACTGGGGCCACTCCCGGTGTCTGAAGCCCCCGAAGAACCTGCTCAGGAGTCCGGGCAGCTGGAGTCTGTATGCCTCCCCCGGCCTGAGATGTGGTAGCAGAAGAAGATAGAGCGACCGCCTGTGCTAAGCTGGTGCACACTGTCAGAATCTGAGTCAAGGTCTCCTGAAGACCTGGGATCACTATAGGCACAGCTGGTGCCGAGTCCTGCCCCGCTGGAACCTCGACTGCGGGGGCCTGATCCTGAGCAATGGGAGGGTCCTCAGGTGCTGCCCTTCGTACCGGACGGGCTTTACCCCCCCCCTAGCCTGACCTAGACAACAACGACCTCGGTCTCGAACTGGTCCTGCTGGTGCCGGGTCATCACTGCCGGTAGCACGAGTCCTCACCATTTGTGAGAAGATGAAACAATGAGGGTTTAGTTCCATGAATCAACAGAGTCGCACGACAGAATTCAAGAATATGAAGTTTCCTAAAGGTTCTGCAAACTCTCGAAGAGAAGTACAGACGTCTCCGTACCGATCCGCAATACTCTACTAAACCTGCTCATGACTGGTGAGACCTATTCAGCCTAGTGCTCTGATACCAACTTGTCACGACCCGTTTCCGGGTTGTGACAGCGCCTGTCGTGGAACCAGGCTAGCCAACCGTTACCACAATACTCAATTCATTTACTAGAGAAATTTACTCATCATTGGCTCAATTCATAGAAATACTGACATTTTTAATCATTTAAAACAGTCTAACAAAAGAAATAAGCTCCAACAATCACCCTAGGATCTGGAGTCACGCAGTCATGAGCTACTAACATCAACACAACTGAGAATGATAAAACTGAAGTTTTAAGTTTCATAGTTCTAATACAGAAGGGAAGAATAGGGAAAAGAGGGACGGGATAGCGAACGCCAACTGCTACCTCGTCGGCTCTGAGAGAATGGCTGCTATCACCACTCCGCGTCAAATCTCGGTGCACCTGGATCTGCACACACAGTGTGCAGGTAAGTAACAAAAACAACCTACGGTCTAAGGAGGTAGTGACGAACTCAACCTCCGTAAATCACAGTTCAAATAAAATATATT
Organism: Nicotiana undulata; assembly: GCA_005239495.1. Lineage (NCBI taxonomy): Eukaryota > Viridiplantae > Streptophyta > Magnoliopsida > Solanales > Solanaceae > Nicotiana > Nicotiana undulata. The sequence continues at coordinate 4,930 of ML285159.1, forward strand.
TCCGTAATAACCGAGTATATCAGTGACAATATCCGTAAATATAATTAAATGCCATGTATAAATTATGCAACTCTCACAGGTAGTCCTCTCGGTACACATAATTGGCCATTGGCCCAGGGAAATCCATCCCGTAACATGTACGACGTGGTGACTCAGTCACTAAGTACCGAGGGAGCAAGCCAATTCAGCCTTTTGGTGAAATCCATCTCCGGGATATCACACTCATCGATAATCTGTACCGGGGAAATTCATCCCTCCGTATCTCATAAATAGTATCTGTGCCAGGGAAATCCATCCCTCTATATGTCATATCTCGGACAAATCCATGTCCAGGGAAATCCATCCCTCAATATCTCATATCTCAGACAAATCCATGTCCAGGGAAATCCATCCCTCAATAACTGTGCGCTCACTGGGGGTGTAAAGACTCCGGAGGGGCCGCCAAGGATATGGCCCAAGCGCTATATATATATCAAGCCCACGAAGGGTATATCATCTCAACATTTGGCTCTAGGCCCATACTCAGTCAGAACTACCAGTCTCCTCACAATATTTTCGTTATGTAATAGCCCAAACAATGGCAATGCATGATAAATAAATGAATACTGAGACTGAAATACGAATACAGGTATAATAATAAGACTGAGTATGCAAAAGTAAAGTTCGCAATAGAAACGATAGTGACAGACCCTTTTCCGGTCTCCACATATAGACATAAAGTCTTATCATTTATATGTGTTATGTTTCTTTTAGTTTCTACGCATTAATAGCCTTCACAATGCCGATATCATGGTGGAACAACAGTTAAACCGTGCCTGGGGATAAGCCGGGCCACAACAAATCAACCAACACTCATATGCCCGTCACTTGGCGAGTGTATCATAGTAACTATCATCAATTAGCATGTACATTGGGGTTTTGAACCCCTCAGTTCCAAGGTTGAAGCCGTTACTTACCTCGAAACCGGCTCAACTCTACTCCGCCGGGCCCTTTCCTCGAGAATCGGCCTCCAAATGCTCCAAATCTATCAATAATCAATTACATAGCGTCACAATGTGCTAAGGAACAATCCCCAAATCAAAATTTAGCAAAAATACCAAAATCCCGAATTCGGTCAAAACCCGGCCCTCGGGCCCACGTCTCGAAAGTCAGAAATTTTCACAACACTAGGTTCCTTGTCCTTTCCCGAGTCTAACCATACCAAGAACACGAAAATCGGACCTCAAATGGTCCTCCAATTCCCCCATTCTTCCTCTCTTAAACCCAAGCCCTAACCACCATTTTTCTACTGTTTTTACCCATGATTTCAACCTAAAATCATTCTTAATCCATACTATAACGAGTTTTGAGTCCAAGAAACTTACCTCTTTGAAGAAACAACGAAATCCCTCTTCAAAATCCCTTCAAAACCTCCAACCTGTGTGTAAAAATGGTGAAAGAGGACAAATTTCGCGAAGGCTGCCATTTTATAGTTCTGCCCAGGCATTACCGCAACAGCGGTATATTTCTCGCACCTCCGACTCCGCAGGCGTGACATTTTCACCGCACCTGCGGAACTCACTTAAAATCCCAGACTTCGCACCTGCGGCCTCTTTATCGCAACAGCGGTACCGCATGGGCAACATATTGACCGCACATGCGGTCCTTCACTTATTAACACTCAGAGCCCGCGCCTGCGAACCCATTTCCCGCACATGCAACCTCGCAGGTGCGATCCTCCTTCCGCCCTTGCGATGAATTTCTGCCCCTGCGCCTTCACTCTCGCGCCTGCGATGTCCGCACCTGCGGCCCAAGCATCGCAGGTGCGATCACACCAGCAGTAGCAGCTTCAGCTGCATTTCAAGTCCCAATTTCTCCGTTTAACGTCCGAAATCAAACCCGAGCCCCTCGGGACCCCAACCAAACATACCAATGTATCAAACATGGTTATTCAAACTTAGTCGAGCCATTAAAACACCAAAAAACAACACCAAAACCATAAATTCTGAAACACGCATTTGATCAAAAACCCAACCAAACCATCTCCGAATGACCTGAAATTTTGCGGGCAAGTCCAAAATTACCTAACGAAGCTACAGCAACTCTCGGAATCCCATTCCGACCCTCGGATAAAAATCTCTCCTATCAACTGGAATTCGCCAAAATACTAACTTCGCCAATTCAAGCCTAATTCTACACCGGGCATCCTAAAAATATTCTGAACACACTCCTAAGTCCCAAATCACCTAACGAAGCTATCCGAACCATAAAATCCGCATTCCGAGGTCGTTTACCAATAAGTCAACTCTGGGTTGACTTTTTCAACTCTAAAGCTCTAGTTAGAGACTAAGTGTCTCAATCCATTCTATTTTCACTCCGAACCCGAACCAACCAACCCCAACACTTCATGAACAGTCTAACCGAGCTACTACAAGACATAAATAAAAGAATAGATGCATATACTGCGTAATGACGGACCGGGTCGTTATAAGCCTCTCCTTGGACACCGCATTACTCATTATATGACTTATACACTTATCTACCATATCCAATTCATTTACATCATATTTATAGCACATAAGATATTATAATTAGCCTACATGGCACCCTGAAATCCTAAATTACTTAGGAAAATTTTCCGGGGCCTTACACAACCCTGATATGCACCCCTCAAGAAAATATATCAAAGGCTCATCCCAGCATACCTCGAGGCGGGATAAAAATCGAAGACCGTCATGACAAGGTGGGAAATTCCCAAAGGCACGTGGTTAGAGCTGACCAAGTCTGCAAGAATAGTACAAGTCTGTACTGGCTATTATACAATTGTACCAATAGCGTTACCTTGTCATAATTATACATGTATTATGTTGGGATTCCCCCTCCTATATAAAGGAGACCCTTGTCATTTTGTAACAGACATGATTATTAAATACAATAGAACATTCTCTGCTTTCTTGCCTAAACATGCTCAACAATTGTTCCACAGATTTATTTCTTTCCATTTATTTTGTTCATTAATTGGTCTTCATTTATTGCTCATTATTCACCATTAAAGGCTATGCCGAGGCCCCCAAACATCATTATTTCTCCATTGACCGCTTGCCATTTAACTGCCTTAACTCGACCTCGAGGCCCCTACTCCAATCAACTCGAGGCATTGCCTTATAACAATCTTGGTTTGCATATCTTATTCTCTTTACCTAACAACTAGTATTTATTGCCTAACAACTAGTATTGAAATAAATCACATATTTTAGAACCACAAATCAAATATAATTGTTAATACCATTTTCAAGGTAATATTGTGCTAGTACATTTTGTATGTATTGGACGGACCAAGTAGAGATAAGTATTTTTTACTGACTTAATAAAATAAACTCTCTAGCCATTAAATGTACTTATACTCTTAATCTTGATATAATTATTATTAGCTGTGTATATATACTATTGTTTTGATTTATTAAAAGGCGAGATTCTTTCTTGGGTAAAAATAATGTACATTGGCGAAATAATAGTTAGTTGATGGAATCCATGTCTCGGTTTAGAGATTGATGATACACCTTTATGAAATCTTATAAGTTTTCATGTGTAAACCCGACCGATGGATTTTGTTTACGACGCATGAAATAAGTTAAGCGAAGTCTAAAGGAAATAATCAATAAATTAAATAGTCAGTAATTTAATTTAATTGATTAGTATCTGAATCTTAACATGGTGAGTTAAATAAGATTTAATGGATGTATTTTGAAATTGAATAAGGAGTGCAATTATGAATTTTTAGTGGAATAATTTGTAATTAATCACGGTGGATAATAATTTCGAAAATTAGAAATTAATTCCATATTGGAAGCCTTGTTAATTGAATTTTGTGGTCCCTGCTGTGCCTAAATAATAGGAAATAAAGGAATCCTTTTTCTGGTGAAAAAGAAAATCTAACAGGTTTTGGAAAAAGGTTTTAACCCTAAAACTTGTGCTATAAATACATAAGGTTTTCCACCTAGAGAATGTAGAGATGGTGGCTGAAATTTTCAGCCATTTTTCTTGTAAATTTCGCCCACACGAAATTATTCTTTTCAGATGTTATTTGGGTAACACAGTAAAAGATCGTGAAACGTTCGTAGATCGTGACCGTGCGGGTGATGAAGAATTTATTGAGTTGCTATGAAATAATACATAAGAGAACCATAGCATATAATTTCTTTAAATCAATGCAGAACACCTATAATTTCTTTAAATCGATGCAAATATAGGTAGGAATAATACATAAGAGAACCATAGCATATAGCCGATCGATACTAGTTTGTTAGACGCTTGCTTGCATGTCAATATAGAGGTCAAATTAAGAGTAAACTCTAGATTTTAAGGAACGCCCAAATGTTTTAAAAAGACAGACTTATTAATATATAGACCAAATAAATATGAATGAAGCAGAAAAAATATTAATGATTTATATAATAAGACCCAATTGTTCTGGAATTGAAGCATGCATCGTTGGTCGATTGAATGACTATATAGATAGCTTTTCTTCTAATGCAAAATATCCGTAGTTTCTCTTTCCATAATCCCAAAACAATATTATACATTATTTCATCGAAAGACGAGTAACAATTAAATTTTTAATGTGGTTATAAGGATACAAAATCTGATTCAGTGCCAATTGATAAATAGCTAAATAACTAAATGAATTGAACGATTGAAATAGATCATACCAGTGTTGTTTGCAAGTTATCGACCTCGGTTTGCGAGGAGCTTGAGATCAAGTGAAGAACAATAAGAACGATAAGAGCAGTAAGAATAATAGGAACAATAGAGAATTATAAGCGAGCAAAAGAGCATAATGTTTGTATTTCTCAGTAAATGCATATGTGATTGTATGATAATTCCCCACAAATGAACAGGGTTCCCCTTTATATAGTAGGGGAATCCTAAACAAGGTAAAATTCTAATTTCAAAAAGTAGATACATGATTGATACCAATAACCGTTAAGGGTTCTGTCAATCCTGATATTCCCACCGAGATTTGTGATCGATTGCGGATATCTTGTTATTCCTCTACTCGATGCCAATCTTGCCCGATATTGATCCTCTGGTCTCGATGTTCTTCTAACTCGAGCTTACTTCGATATGGCCTTAATATCAAGGTGTGCTCGATTTTAACTGTATACAGATAGTCCCCGCGTTTCTTAGAATGAAATGATAAGAAATGATTTGAGCCATGATTCCCATGTACCTCGATCGTGACATCGTCTCCATGACGTAAGCGATGGATGTGACCGAAATATCTCGTCGGTTCGGTTCCCAAAAACCATCAATGCATGTCAGTTGTCGGCCGACCACTAGTGATACCGAACCGTCGTCCCAAGCCTATAAATACCGCCTCTTTTGTTGATTCAAACTTCACTTTGCTTTGATCATAAACTCTTGACTCCCAATTCTTCTCATATTTCTCTCATCGTCGCTTATTACGCCACCGTTGCTTTTACCGGAACTACCAATTTTACACCTTCCTTCTACTTCCTTCACAAACACAAATGGAAAAAACCTCCAGAATTGTGCCGCAAAAGGAAAAGGCTCCATCTTCCTCTTCTCGGCCGGTGATAGGACGTTGGCAGAAACGGCCCTTCATGAATACGTTCCTTTGCCATGCGTCCTTAAAACTGACTTTAAAGTCGATAACCCCTCATTGGTTCCGGGACGATGCGAACATGTGTCGATGTACATGTGTTTGATTACCAAGGGCCACGTCGATGCCATGAAGGAGGACTGCAAATGGGGTCCGGAGGTAGTGGTGCACATTCCTACACCCGAAGAGAGCATCACCACACACGTGAAGGGGTTCTTAAGTGTTTACACTTACCCCTTAACATTGGGCCCCGTCGGCCCGGTGATTTTGGAATTCTCCAAGAGGTACGAAGTCACCCTCGGTCAGCTCCATCCTTCACTTTGGTGTATAGTGATCATGTTGCGCTTCTTCTCCAACGAGGCTGAAGGGTTGGAGTTCACTTTGAACCATCTCATTCGGTTGTACAAACCTCGGCTCTATCGAGGGCTAATTAGGCTTCACTACCGAGCAACAAACACTATATTATCGAACATCAACGAGGATAAAGATCGAGGATGGATGAGCCAATTCATATGGGTGAGGACCTGTGACATAATACCAAAGGGAAAAACGTCGTTCCCTGGGGAGTGGAATTCGAAGCGTAAGTAAACTTTTTGTCACGACCCCAAATCCTAACAGACCGTGATGACGCCTATCGTGGAACTAGGCTAGCCAACCATCACCTTACTACACGTTTATTCAATTATAGCAGTTCACAAATAAATAATAAGCATGCAACCATAGCATAAATAATATAATTAAGTCTTAGCGTCCCCATAATATTCTAAATAAACCTCCCAAGAACTGGAGTCAATAGTCATGAGCATCTACGAATAAATAAATCTAACTCTGCTAAAACTATAATATATGTCTCTGAATCAAATACTAAAGTTAAATAGGGAAGGGAAATGGAGAAGCTGTGGACGCTGGACAGCTACCTCGAAATCCCGTGAAAATGCTGCAATCAAACTGCGTCAGCTACTGCTGCGAACTAGTACCTGGATTTGTGCACAGAGGCACATGGAGTCTATGAGTACGCCAACTCAGTAGTAATGAAAATAAATCACAGTCTGAGTAATATAAACACACAGAACATGTACACAATTCCACAAACCAGTAAAACACCAAGTCACCACGTAGTATTCATCAAATAATGAGTTCGAAATCAGTTTCCAGAAGCCTTTGAAACAAGTGCAATATTAGTATATCTCAGTAAAATTCTCAGTAAAACCCAGTGTGAAAACGAAGTAAATCATAGTTTGAAAACTCAGTAAAANCCCATCAGGCAACCTCACAATCATTCTGCCCATCACGCAACCTCACAATCACTGTACCCATCAGGCAACCTCACAATCACTCTTCATAAGCCCCGCGGGCGTCGTTCAATCGGTACCGGCACTCACTGGGGGTGTGTTACAGACTCCGGAGGGGCTCCAATAGCCCAAGCGCAATAACAAGCCACATCATGGCATAATTCACACACAATATAGGCCCGCAGCCTCACTCATATCATATCATCCTCGCAATATGGGCCAATGGCCTCACTCAGTCAAACACTCTCAATTTGCCCTTCAGGCCATAATATACCGGGTTCTCGACCCCAAAANCTGAGTGAAAAATCATAACATATCAGTGAGGAAAATAGTAAAAACATCCCCCAAGAGGTAAACAAATCGGCACTAGGCCCCAGACATGGCTTACAGCCCAAAACATATCATAATGTACAAATACTAATTAAACAAAGGCTTAAAAATCAGTTTCGCAACTCAATAGTCGCCTAAATAACAAAGATGTTTCAAAAGTTTCCACCTTTTCATTTTGAAACCCGTGAAAGGGTGCATAGTCCGGGGTTTCATACCCTCAGGACATGATTTAAAGACATTACTTACCTCAAACTAGCCCGAAAACTATTCCGCAATGCGCTTGCCTCTCGAATCAACCTCTGAAGGCTCCAAATTTACCAAATTCAGATTTTTATCATCAACATATGCTTAAGGAATAAATTTCATTTGAAAAACATCGAATTTAACTCAAAAATCCGAAACCGGTCAAAACCCGACCCCCAGGCCCGCGTCCCAAAACTCAGAAATTTTTACAGAAAAGTGTTCTTCATCTTCTCACAATTCCGTACAAATAAATAACACCAAAATCGGAGTCCGTTTGACCCCTCAAATTGACCCTTGAAGGTCTCATAATCTCATGCTCCAAAATACTATTTTTCTACTGTTGTTCATGAATTAAAGGTTGGGATTATGGTCTATAATAACCCATAATCAAGTTTTAATGACTAGAACACTTACCTCAATGAAGAACAAGGATTCCCCTCTTCAAAATCGCCCCCAAGAGCTCTTTTCCGTACAACAATGGTGTAAAAATGGGTTTAAGTCGCGGAGGGTTTATTATTTAACTGCCAAGTTATTCATGCACTACGATCGCGGATGTACTCACGCGATCGCGAAGAACAAATCTCCCAGGCCCACAGAAGACCCTACGCGATCGCAGCATAAGCCACGCGATCAAAATTCAATGGAACCTCGACCCACGCGATCGCAACCATTCTCACGCGATCGCGAAGAACAATTGACTCCGCTCCCCACGCGCCTGGCTAACTCTATTCGATTGCGGTGAACCCTACGCGATTGCACTGAACCGACCCCCAAAGCTACGCGATCGCGACCCTTATTCCGCGATCACACTGAACAAATTTGCCCTGGTCTATTTTAACCCTCCGCGATCGCAGCATTGGCCATGCGATCGCAGTGAATAACCTTCAGCTGTGAAAACACCAGAAACAACAGTGTTTTTAAGTCCAGAAATGCTCGTTAACCACCCGAAATCAATCCCGAGCCCTTCAGGACCCCAACCAAACTTACCAACATATCCCATAACATCATTCAAACTTATTTTCACTCTTAAAACATCAAAACTAACATCAAATCTCCAAATTTGCATCGGATTCAAGCCTAAGAACTTTGATATTTCTAAAATTCACCAATGATGCCGAAACTATCCAAATCAACTCCGTTTGACCTGAAATTTTGCAGACAAGTCAAAAATGACATTATGAACCTGTTCCAACTGTCGGAATTCCATTTCGACCCCGATAGCCTATTTTCTACTGCCGACCGGTATCGCCAAAACTAACTTTAACCAATTCAAGCCTAATTCTACACCGGACATCACAAAATTATTCTGAACACACTCCTAAGTCCCAAATAACCTAACGAAGCTATCTGAGCCATAAAATTTGCATTCCGAGGTTGTTTACCAATAAGTCAACCCTAAGTTGACTTTTTCCCATTTTAAGGCTATTTTTAAAGGCTAATTGACTGAACTCTCACTACAACCATTCGATTTCAAGCCTATCAACTCTAATACATCAAATACAGTATAACCAATCTATAACTAGTCAATAACAATAATTATAATACAGGTTTTTCGTAACGACAGACAGGGTTGTTACACTTTTATTCTTTAATTTAGTGCTTCTTCTGATGTTGCCTAACATTTCTCTTTAAACATGGAGTTGTCCCTTGGATGCCTGAGGCAGTCCCCGATTTTGAAGACTGGATCCAAAAGCTCGCCTCTACCTCGACTCATGTTGAACAAGTGTGGAGGGATTTTGCCAAGGGCAGGTGGAAGGCCAAGAACCATGGTAAGGATCTCTTCTTACGTATTCCGAAGTAATTACATGTTTTCTTCATTACTAATTTTTTTTCATGTAGGTCTAACCAAAGAAGCCATCCTGAGGCCTTCGAGTGAGAGTGCCAAACCTAAGTCCCTGGCTCCGAGGCCGGAAAAGGATAATAAGAGAAAGGATCTCTCGCAATCCAAGGTTTCCAAACCAAAAATGCGAAGAGTGGGGAGAAAAACAATCGGTCTCTCGGCGGACATGGTACAAAAGTTGAGAGACCAGGACGAGGTAGAAGAAGACACCTCGGCGTTGATAGTTCGCCCTTAAAAGTCTGTCGAGGTCGCCTCACATTCCGAGCTGCTACCTACTATAACCGAGCCTCACATCGAGGAGGCTTCAAAGAAGAATTTGGGGGTGAACCCCAGGTCTCCTAAGGTCGAGGTGATTTTTCGATCATCAACTTCTACACTTGGCGGAGCCGGTTCTGAAACTCGAAAGATCGAACAGAGCGCCCCGAGCGATTCGCTCGACGCCATGGAAATAAGTCAATTGCCTTTAATGTTAGTCTTCTCTGAAGAGGCAATAAGGGAGGCCCAAAGGCTGAAGATCCCCAAGGTCGGCGAAGGCTCTAGCGCTGGAGATCCTTTATGAGATTGCTTTTTAGGTCCATGATACCTCCAATATTACTGACGCTTCGATCCTCATGGCGAAAGCCCAACGTATTTTTTCCAAGGTAAGTGCCAGTTGCCTTTTGGTTATTCTTTTTTGCCTTTTTTCCAAGGTTATTCTTTCACAAATCTAACTTGTGTTTTCTTCTTTGTATAGGCTTCTGCCAAATTTCGAGCCGACCTTATTCAGTGTGTCTCGAAAGGGTCTCGAAAGAGAGAAATGCCCTGAAGATTCTTTGTGGCCAAAAGGACGAGGTCATAAAGGATCTTAAAGCGGACTTAGCCAAGGCTCATCAAGAAGAGGCCAAGTTAGACAAATAGGTAGCCACCCTTTTGATAAAGTATGGAATCAACTCGACTATGGAAGCTAACACTTTAATATTTCAATTGTAGCAGAAGGTGGAGAAGATCGATCTGCTCTGGGCAGAGGTCGATCATGTCAAGACTGACTGTGTTCAGTGGAAAGCCAGAATGGATCGCCTTGCTGCAGAAAAGGAGGCAACTTTGGCCAAATTATCTTTGGCTGAGGCCCAACTTCATCTTAGAGAAAAAAGTTCGGCTCAGGCCCAGAAGTTCGAACAACTCGAAGCCGGGCTTGTTGAGGCGAAGGAGGAGATCGAGAGAACCAAAGTCATGGCGGACAAGTCCATAGCCATATACCGGGCCGATGTTGAAGTTTTCCAAACTCAGCTAAGGGAGGCTTCCAACCGAGAGTAGTGGCGCAGTGATTTGGCAAAGTGCCAATCCCGGAGGGAAACCCTCGAGGAAATTCATGCTTAAGGTTTTGACCTCTCCGAGGAAATTTCTTGGGCCAAAGAGCTTGAGACTGAACCCAGGCAACTCGCCATTTCTGATAATGATGATGATGATGCAGAGGGAAGTCGAGGCGGGTCCGGAAGTGTAGAGGATGGAGATGAGGTCGCTGAAGAAAATGCCCCTGGAGAAGCTGCTCGGGAGGAAGCCGGTATCGAGGGGGCTAACCCTGATCGCAGTTAGATTGTAACTTCTTTTTCATTTCTCTTTTGTAAGGCTTGGACTGGACCTTTGTACAATATATTCGATATATAATAGAAAGATTCTCTTTGATGCCTTCGTAAATTTTTCTTTCATTCCTTCGTATGTTTCTTTGTCTTAATTGAAAACGTTGAAATCATTTTTATTATTGTAGTTCAACTCATTATCGAAATAAACCCTTAAGCTTTTCATTTATATGAGGGAAAGTCCACGAGTTCAATATTCGTTCGATACCTTATCTCCGGGGTGGCTCGGTCGAACCGATAGATGTGTTGTCCAGGTTCAAATGAATCTTGAACTTAGGACAAAGTAAACCCTCAGCTTTTTATCAAATGATTGTTAAGTTTTTTGAGCTTATAGCAATATACATCTTAGGGTTTTTGTTGAATACTTGAGTTATGATCGGCTTTTATTCGAGCTCGGAACTGTGGAACCCTTGAGCCCGAAGTGAGTGAGAACGAGGTATCAAACTCTAATTGTATCGGCCCTTAGGCTCTTTAGATTGGGCCAATTCAGCCTTTAAAAATGGCTATTATTTTTCCCTTTTCGGCTAAAAGACCTAGTGAAAATTTCTTTATGCCTTAGCATATGTTTTTTATACTCATTGAGTTTTTCGAGGGTCTGATGATCGGAACCTACTTTTCTTTTGTGTCTCAATGTGTTTGTGTTAACATAATATGACACTCCTTGGGGTTTTTTCTAAGACTGATATTATCAAAGCCTTTAAATTATTCGAGGGTTGATTTTGTCGAAGCACTTTTTTATTTGCTTTGCCGAGGGTAGCCTTATTTTATCGGTTTTTTCAATGTATTTGAAGGCTTTTTGTTTATAATGGAAGTCGGGCATCTCCGAGCCACGTTATTTTGGCCGTAGCCTTTAATATGGTTGTAGCCTGCGGGTATGTCTCTTGGACTCATTTCCCGATAATATTTCGAACTTATTCAAAATATTAGTCCCCGAGTGTGATGACATTGGCCTATATATCGAGGGGTGCCTCTTTGAGGTCTTATAATTTCGAATTTAGATAGCTCGAGTGTGCAGTCCCCAAGTGTTCGAGGTATGTCCGGCTGTGATGGCCTTGGCCTGTATATCGAGGGGTGCCTCTTTGAGGTGTTATAATTTCGATCTTAGATAGCTCAAGTGTGTAGTCCGCGAGTGTTCGAGGTATTCTTGTACTTGGCTCTTGAGCCGTTTTTCACAAGTGTTAGTTTTGCACAATAGATCAAAATCATAAGTACATGACTCATATAGTAGGAAATTTACTTCGACACATGAGATGTTCGAGAAAAGAGAATGCTTCTTTGAATAATTTATACATGCGTACATGTTTTGTTGTCAGAACTCGAGCTAATCCATATGGACACGGTTCATTCGACCGTTTGGCCCATTAAGAAATTCTTCCTATTGAGACCCATTGATACATAACATCCGAGGGTGATGCCCCCCAGTATTCGAGGTTGATTGCAAACAAGCCTCGGATACTGTTGAATTCTCCTCAGGTAGCACATAATTATTGCCTCGTCAAAACCTCGCCGAAAACATCCATTTGGGATAAAAACCGGTCTAAGGAAAAAAGAGTGCAACACGAACTTTAAAACCTGAGGTCTCAATTTTTTGGATCAAATTCCTACAATGAGTTAGTTTTGAATGTTTAAGTAAATGAAAGAAAAGAGAAAGTCATACCTTAGCAATAGTACCTCTTAAGGAGTGATATGTTCAAGTTATTCGACAATGGTTCGCCGTTCATTGTTCCGAGCTTGTAAGATCCTTTCCTGACTATGTCGAGGATTTGATAGGGTCCTTCCCAGTTAGGACCGAGTTTCCCTTCATTAGGGTCTCGAGTATTGATGGTGACTTTTCTTAGGACTAAGTCCCCGACTTTGAAGTGTCGAAAGTTGGTTCTTCTGTTAGTACCTCTCGATCCGTTGCTTTTGTGCGGCCATTCGAATGAGTGCCGCTTCTCGTTTTTCATCCAACAAATCGAGGCTCGTATTCATTGCCTCGTGGTTTGATTCCCCCGTCGCATGTCGAAACCTAGCGTTGGGCTCCTGGACTTCGACCGGTATTAATGCTTCAGATCCATATACTCAGGAAAATAGAGTTGCTCCGGTACTGGACTTCAATGTCATCTGATATGCCCATAGAACATCAGGCAATTTTTCTCTCCACTTTCCTTTAGCTTCGTTTAGCCTTTTCTTCAAGTTTTGGATGATAGTTTTGTTAGTTGATTTGTCTTGTCCATTCCCACTAGGGTGATACAGCGTTGATAGTATCCTCTTTATTTTGTGATCTTCGAGGAATTTTGTTACATTGCTGCCGATGAACTGTTTTCCATTATCACATACTATTTCCGCGAGTATCCCGAATCGACATGCGTTGTGGTCCCATATAAAATCGATCACTTCCTTTTCCGTAACCTGTTCGAAGGCATGTGCTTAAACCCATTTAGAGAAATAGTCAATCATGGATAATATGAACTTAAATTCACCTGGGGCCGATGGAAGAGGACCGACAATGTCCATTCCCTATTTCATGAAGCCACGGGGAGAGAACGGAGTGAAGTTGTTTGCCAGTCTGGTGGATCATCGGTGCAAACCTTTGACATTTATCACATCTTCGAACGAGCTCCTTAGAGTTTTTTTCCATGCTATCCCAATAATATCCTACTCTGATGACCTTTCGAACTAGTGAATCGGCGCCAGGATTATTTCCATAAGTGCCTTCGTGGATTTCTCGCAGAACATAGTCGGTATCTCCCGATCCCAAGCAAACAACCAATGGACCATCGAACGTCCTCCTGTAAAATGTTCCATCTTCATCTAATGTGAATTGAGCAGCTTTGTTCCATAAGGCCCTCGATTCTTTTGAATCCTACGGAAGCATTCCATTCTTCAAATATTCGATGCATTTGTTTCTTCAGTCCCAAGTTAAGCTTGTAGAATTTATTTCGGCGTGTCCGTCCTCGATTACCGATCTTGAGAGTTGGATAAGAGTTGTAACGACCCGACTGGTCGTTTTGAGAGTTTAAACATCGTTCGATGGTATAAGGTCATAATAAGCTTCACATTATGTATATCGACCTGTGTGCGTGGTTAGATTTAGTTACCGGATAATCCGGAGTCGAATTAGGGGAGAATTTTCAAATTTTGAAGCTTAAGTGAAGAAAGTTTAACGGAGATTTGACTTTTGAGTAAATGGCCCCGAAAATGAGTTTTGGTTAACGCCAACAACTTCGTATGATGATTTTGGACTTAGGCGTGCGCCCGAAATTGGATTTGGAGGTCCGTAGAGAAGATTGAGGTAATTTGGCGGAAGTTAGAATTTCGGCAAATTCGGCCGATAGGTGGAATTTTGATATCGGGCTCGGAATGGATTTACGAGAGTGGTTGTAGGTCCGTTGTGTCATTTGGGACTTTTCTGCAAAATTTCATGTCGTTTCGGGTTGTTTTGATAGGTTTCGACGCGAGTCTTGATATTTGGAGTTTTGAAAATTTCTAAGTTTGATTTTTGGTTTGATTCGTCATTTTGGTGTTAGTTTGTGTGTTTTGAAACCTCGAGCGAGTCCGTGTTAGGTTATATGACTTGTGTGTGTGTTTGGACGGGGTCCCAGGGGCCTCGGGCGTGTTTCGGATATGCTATGGGTCATTTTTCCTCATTTTTCCACTGCTGATACTGGTTTCTAGTTTCCTTCTATGCGATCGCATAGATGAAGCCGCGATCGCATAGAGCTATTTTGGGTCGCCTAGTTTTGTTCAATGCGATCGCAGAAGTACATCTCCCTCTTCATCGCGATCGCATAAGTGAACCTGCGTTCGCATAGTTCCCAGTTCTCATTCTCCGCGTTCGCATTCGTGTTGCCGCGAACGCATAGCACAATTTGGCAAGCAACATTTTCCTTATCCGCGATCGCAGTGTCATCTCCGCGATCGCATAGAAGCTTTTGGCCAGCCCTTCCCTTCCTCTTCGCGATCGCGATGCTTTAAACACCTGGGCAGATTATATAATTCCAAAAATGAGGGTTAAGCCATTTTAAAGGTATTTTGAGTTCTAGAGCTCGGTTTTGGGAGATTTCTTGGGAGATTTTCACACTAATCAAATGGGTAAGTGTTATCCCACTATAATTTAATATATTTCATGAATTAGTTCTTACTTTTATCATTTAATTCGTGTTTTGGGTTGAAGAACTTGGGTTTTTGAAAGAAACTTTCTAAATTGAAAATTCATGATTTGAATGACCAAATGAAATCGGATTTGGATAAATTTAGTATGGGTGAACTCGTATCAGAATGGCTAATCGGATTTTGTAAAATTTGTCGGGTTCCAAGGTGCGGGCCCGGGGGTCGATTTTTATAAATTATTAAAGATTGAAAACTTTATTATTCAGAACCATTCCTTATACGTGTTAGGTGCATTTTGAAGTTGTTCTAGTTGATTTTGAGCCGTCCGGAGGTCTTTCCGCCCGAGAAGTCTACTTTTGAGTATTTCGGTGGTCGTCTTTGAGGTAAGTATCTTGCCTAACCTTGTGTGGGGGAACTACCCATAGGATTGAGTCTTATTTGTTGATTGCAGTCCGTGTGTGCGAGGTGACGAGTGCGTACTCGGACTTATGTGCAATTAGATTTCCCTTCTAGAATTTTAGGTCCTTATATTCCCCGCTTATGAACTACAAATTGTTATATCTCGATCCTTGATTTCTAGCTTCGTCTCTCCTTGTTAAATTAGAAGTTGATTGCTTGGTGTTTCCTTGCTTCTTATTTGCAGACTTTGCTTTTCTTACCATTACGCTATAGTTTTTCTTCATACTCTGCTTATTTGATTAAGATTAGTATGATCTCGCCCCATAATTGTTTAGCAGTAATTGGAATATCTATACCTTGGTGTCAAGCATGCCCGTGAGTCGTATATCGTGATTACGTGATCCCCCTCCCTCAAGTGCTACTTAGGATTAATTGGGTAATTTCTATGTTGGTGATATTACTTAGGGGTTGCCTACCTATTGAATACTCGTTCGAGTTGAGTTTATTCGATAAAGTTAATTGCCTAAGTGAGATTGGTTATAGCTGATGCCCTTGCCGGGATGATTTGGTTTTCTTTGGTTGTGAATTTGGATGCATGGAATCGTTGACATATTTGCCTTGCTTTCTCCTCGCTATGCTACTTTCCTTGTGCTTGGTATTCCTTTCAGTGGCTATTTCTTATGAGTGAGTTTTATCATTCTGGTGATTTAATTCCTTGTATTTGATTGCTCATCGCACCCTACATTTTGTTTGTTGTTTTATTTCCTGTTGTGGCACTGTATGCTGTTATGTTGCATTCTGGTTGTTTTTTCTCAGTACTACATTGCATATTTAAATTGGGACTACGGACTGAGATCCGGGAGCTTTCCCCTTGTACTGCATTGCATATCTAAATTGGGACTACGGACTGAGATCCGGGAGCTTTCCCCCTGTACTGCATTGCATGACAAATCTCGAGTTATGGACTAGGTTCCGGTGAGGTTACCATTGATGAGATTGGATTGAAAGATATATATATATATATATATATATATATATATNTATTTGAAAAAGCAGTATTTGGGAAAGTATATTTGAACAAATGTTATTTGAAAGGGCAATATTTGGGAAAGTATATTTTGACAAATGATATTTGGAAAAGCGGTACTTGTGAAAGTATATTTGGACAAATGATATTTGGAAAAGCAGTATTTGGGAAAGCATATATGAACACCACGTATTTTGAAGGAACTATGCTTTAAGGATTCCTCTTTAGAAAGATATAAATATACATTCAGAGAAGCTATGTTTCAAAGAAGTTTTCCTTATTTCCGAAATTATTATATTTTCGAAACCTTCAAATCTAAACTCACGATTTAAATGTTTTCACTCAACGTTTTTACCAGCTCTATTGAGTTTATTGGTTTAAGCCTGATATGAAGAAATTGATATAGTGATAGGTTGTTAATGCTTATTGGGTTGTGACTTCGACTTTGGCTTGACATTTCTTATGTTCTCTTTGTGTATTTCTACTTTGTTGCCATATATCGTATTTGCTGAGTTTTCTTCCGTATTATTCTATCTTACTGTTTATTTCAGCGAAAATCTTTAGATAGACATTATGTTTCGGTCATTATCTTCGTACTTATGCCTTTTTCTTATTAGACTAGTGGGGTCTTGACTTGTCCTCGTCACTACTTCATCGAGGTTAGTCTTGATACTTACTGGACACCGCTGTGGTGTGCTCATACTACTCTTCTGTGCTTTTTTGTTTGTATATCGTGATTACGTGATCCCCATCCCTTAAGTGCTACTTAGGATTAATTGGGTAAATTTCTATGTTGGAGATATTATTACCTATTGAATACTCGTTCGAGTTGAGTTTATTCGATAAAGTTGATTGCCTAAGTGAGATTGGTTATAGCTGATGCCCTTGCGGGGATTATTTGGTTTTCTTTGGTTGTGAATTTGGATGCATGGAATCGTTGACATATTTGCCTTGCTTTCTCCTCGCTATGCTACTTTCCTTGTGCTTGGTATTCCTTTTAGTGGCTATCTCTTATGAGTGAGTTTTATCATTCTGGTAATTTAATTCCTTGTATTTGATTTCTCATCGCACCCTACATTTTGTTTGTTGTTTTATTGCCTGTTGTGGCACTTTATGCTGTTCTGTCGCATTTTGGTTGTTTTTTTCTCAGTACTGCATTGCATATTTAAATTGGGACTACGGACTGAGATCCGGGAGCTTTCCCCTTGTACTGCATTGCATATTTAAATTGGGACTATGGACTGAGATCCGGGAGCTTTCCCCCTGTACTGCATCGCATATTTAAATTGGGACTACAGACTGAGATCCGGGAGCCTTCCTCCTGTACTGTATTGCATGACAAATCCCGAGTTACGGACTGGGTTCCGGTGAGGTTACCATTGATGAGATTGGATTGAAAGATATATATATATATATATATATATATATATATATATATATTCTAAAAAGTATTTGTCTTGCAAAAAAGTGATATTTGAAAAAGTAGTATTTGGGAAAGTATATTTGAACAAATGTTATTTGAAAGGGCAATATCTTGGAAAGTATATTTTGACAAATGATATTTGGAAAAGCAGTATTTGGGAAAGTATATATGAACACCACATATTTTGAAGGAACTATGCTTTAAGGATTCCTCTTTAAAAAGATATAAATATACATTCAGAGAAACTATATTTCAAAGAAGTTTTCCTTATTTCCGAAATTGTTATATTTTCAAAACCTTTAAATCTAAACTCACGATTTAAATGTTTTCACTCGACGTTTTTACCAGCTCTATTGAGTTTATTTGTTTAAGCCTGATAAGAAGAAATTGATATAGTGATAGGTTGTTAATGCTTATTGGGTTGTGACTTCGACTTTGGCTTGACATTTCTTATGTTCCCTTTGTGTATTTCTACTTTGTTGTCGTAGATCGTATTTGCTGAGTTTTCTTCCGTATTATTCTATCTTACTGTTTATTTCAGCGAAAATCTTTAGATAGACATTATGTTTCGGTCATTATCTTTGTACTTATGCATTTTTCTTATTAGACCAGTGGGGTCTTGACTAGTCCTCGTCACTACTTTACCGAGGTTAGTCTTGATACTTACTGGGCACCGCTGTGGTGTGCTCATACTACTCTTCTGTGCATTTTTGTTTGCACATATCCAGGTATTGACCATTAGTAGCTGCACGGATCACCGTTGATGAGGAGACTCAAGGTAAACTTGCTGCTGTGTTCGTAGGTTTCGGAGTCACCTTCCAGTTTATCTCCAACTGTACTTATTCATTTCTAGATAGTTGTAGTTAGATTTTCTAGAAAGAATTCGTAGAGATTATGACTTGTATTTACCGGATTTTGGGAAATTGTAAACTCTGTCAAGATTTCCATATCGAGACTGTTATGTTTTATTTCATCATTGTTGATGCTCAGTAATATATTAGGCTTACCTAGTCCCTAAGACTAGGTGCCATCACGGTACCCAAGGGAGGGGAAAATTGGGTCGTGACACTCTGAGTCGATCTCTTCTGCTTTGACCGATGACCCCAAGTTGGCAAGTGCATCGGCCTCGGTATTTTGTTCTCTAGGTATATGTTGTAGAGTCCACTCTTTGAAGCGGTGCATGGTTACCTACAATTTGTCTAAGTACTTCTGCATCCTATTCTTTCGATCTTCGAAGGTTCCGTTTACCTGGTTAACTACCAGTAGGGAGTCACATTTAGTTTCAACAACTTCTGCTCCCAAGCTTTTAGCTAGCTCGAGACCTGCAATCATAGCCTCACACTCGGCCTCGTTGTTAGTCAATTTGGCCATTTTAATTGATTGTCTAATAATGTTGCATGTGGGCAGTTTCAAAACAATGCCGAGTCTGAACCCTTTAACATTCGGGGCTCCGTCCGTGAAGAAGGTCCATACCCTCGATGATGTACGTGATTTAAGTAGAAGTTCCTTCTCCACTTCGGGTACGAGGGTTGTCGTAAAATCGGCCACGAAGTATGCTAAAATTTGAGATTTAATATCCGTTGGGGGTTTACATTCGATATCGTACCCGCCAAGTTTGACGGCCAATTTGGCCAATCGGCCCGATAATTCGAACTTGTGCAAAACATTTCGAAGTGGATAAGTGGTATTACACATATGGTATGACACTGAAAATATGGCTTTAATTTTCTAGATGCTCTTATTAATGCTAGTGCCAATTTTTCTATGCACGGTACCTAGTTTCAGCATCTCCTAAGATCCGACTTACGTAATAAACAAGAAACTGCATACCTTGTTCTTCTTGAACTAGCACACCACTTACCGCTATCTCGGACACTGCCAAGTATAGGTACAACTTCTCATCTACTTTTGGAATGTTGAGCAAAGGTGGGCTCAATAAGTATCGTTTCAATTCTTCCCATGCTTTTTGACATTTCGGGGTCCATGCAAAATCATTTTTCTTTTTGAGTAAAGAAAAGAACTTGTGGCTTCGATCTGACGACCTCGAAATGAATCGACCCAAGGCAGCTACCCGTCCGGTTAGCCTTTGTACGACCTTCACACTGTCTACGATGTTGATATCCTCGATGGCCTTCACCTTATCAGGGTTGATTTCGATTCCCTGATTTGATACTATGAAGCCGAGAAACTTTCCCGAGCCGACCCCGAAAGCACATTTTCGGAGTTATGTTTCATGTTGTACTTCCTCAAGATTTTGAATGTTTCCTGCAAATGAGTCAAATGGTCCTCTGCGCGCAGAGACTTAACTAACATATTGTCAATGTAAACTTCCATTGATTTACCTATCAGTTCTTCGAACATTTTATTAACTAGGAGTTGGTATGTAGCCCCTGGATATTTTAGCCCGAATGACATTACATTTTAACAATAGGTTCCATATTTAGTGATAAAGGAGGTCTTTTCCTGGTCTACTAGGTCCATCTGGATTTTATTGTACCCAGAATAGGTGTCGAGAAAGGTAAGGATTTTGTGGCCGGTTGTTGCATCAATCATGCGATAGATCTTAGGCAGTGGAAAAGAGTCTTTCGAACACGCTTTGTTCAAGTCCTTATAGTCTACACACATTCTAAGTTTGTTCCCCTTTTGGGGGACTAGACTACGTTAGCTAACCATTCGTGATATTTTACTTCCTGAATGGACCCTATTTTAAGAAGTTTTGTTACCCCCTCTTTTATGAAGGCGTGCTTTACCTCAGATTAAGGCCTTCTCTTTTGCTTTACCGGTCTGAACTTGGGATCCAGGCTCAGCCAATGAGTTGTTATTTCGGGTGGGATTCATGTCATGTCTAAATGGGACCATGCGAAGAAATCTATGTTATCAATAAGAAATTAAATGCGTTTTTTCCTGAGTTTGGGGGTCAACCTTGTTCCCAGGTATACCTTTTGTTCTAGCAGATACTCGATCAGTATCACCTATTCTAGCTCGTTGGCCGTTAATTTTGTTGCATCTGATTCTTCGGGAACCGCGGAAGTTTGAGGGGTGAGAAAATCCTTTTCTTCTTCCTCGATTACCTGTTTCTCCGATCAGGTCAAGATTGGGGGCAGTGATTGCTATTTGGTCGTCTGCTTATCTTTGATGCTCGATTTTTCCGATGTTGAAGGTGTTGATGTCAACATACCCTCGTCAACTACAAACATTTCA
This sequence comes from Nicotiana undulata, assembly GCA_005239495.1. Lineage (NCBI taxonomy): Eukaryota > Viridiplantae > Streptophyta > Magnoliopsida > Solanales > Solanaceae > Nicotiana > Nicotiana undulata. The sequence goes on from ML285159.1 coordinate 25,995, forward strand.
TTTGGACCGTGTTGTTTCCCGTAAACTGTATTCACACCATCCACCATTGGGAACTTCATCATTTGGTGAAGGGACGACGGTACAACCCTCATGTTGTGGATCTAGGGCCTTCCGAGTAGTGTATTGTACCTCATGTCACCTTCGATGACATGGAATTTTGTGCCTTGGATAATCCCGACCACGTTTACTAGTAGAATTATCTCCCCCTTCGTTGTTTCACTAGCCATGTTGAAGTTGTTTAGGACTCGAGATACAGGTACAATCTGGTCTAGAAAGCCGAGCCGCTCTACGACCCTCGATCTGATTATGTTTGCTGAGCTGCCTAGATCTACTAGAACACGTTTAACTTGAATTTTATTTAACAAAATAGAATTTACCAGGGCGTCGTTCTGCGGTCGAACTTCATCATTGAATGATAGAGTGCCCTCGATCACATAGTCTCGAGTTCGTTTTTCTCTAATGATTGACCCCTTGGTGCGTTTGAATAGACCCTTGTGGGATGTCGACCCTGCCGACGATCATGTGAATAACATGTTGAGGTTCTTATTACTCGTTCTTTCTGTTGGCGACTCTTTTCCTGAAGTGATTTTTGGCTCGATCACTGAGTAATTCTCGAAAGTGGCCCTTGTTCAATAATCGAGCTACCTCATCTCTCAACTGTCTGCAGTCTTCGGTCCTATGGCCATGTGTGCCATGATATTTACACATTAAGTTTTGATTTCTCTAAGAGGGATTGGTATTTATATGCCTGGGCCACCTACTGTCTTTGATCCTTCTGATAGCCGATACAATCCCTGATACATCGACACTGAAATTGTATTCCGATAATCGTGGCGCTTCTGTGGGATTTGCATATTTGTCGAAGCCAGTTTAGCTCATTAGTCCTCGAGAATTCGGCCCTCAGTCGCCCCTTCGATCGTTCGAGGAGGACTTACGTCTCGGACCGTTATTCCTTCGATCTGAAACATACGGCTGATACCGATCTTTCTTCGGCCTTGATTCTCTATCAACATCTCTTTGGTTTTTACCTGTCGACCGATTTGGATGTACTAAACTTGAGGGGTCTCCCAATTGGTCGTCCTCGACCCTGATCTTCGACTGATATCGGTTCTGAACATCTGTCCAAGTCACAGTCGGGTACTCGATCAAGTTTTATTTCAACTGGCGCGATACAATCGAACTCCGCTCGTTTAATCCTTGGGTGAAAGCCTTAACAACCCAATCATCAGTGACTGGTGGTAATTCCATATGTTCCATTTGGAATCGAGATATGAATTCGCTTAGCATCTCATTATTCCTCTCCTTTACTTTGAAGAGATTCGATTTTCTTCTTGCAACTTTTATGGCACGTGCATGTGCCTTAACAAATGAATCCGCCAACATGGCGAACGAATAAATAGAGTTCGGCGGCAAATTGTGATACCAAATCATAGCTCCCTTCGACAGGGTTTCTCTGAACCTCTTCAACAATACTGACTCGATTTCGTCATCTTCCAAATCATTTCCTTTTATGGCACACGTATAAGAAGTAACGTGCTCATTTGGCACGGAGGTCCCATGGTATTTAAGTATCGGGCATACAAAACTTTTTTGGGATGGGTTTCAGAGCCGCACTCAGAGGGAATGGTTTTTGCACAAACTTTTTGGAGTCCATTCCCTTTAAGATCGGTGGTTCCCCCGGTAGTTTATTAACTCGAGAGTTATAAGTTTCCATATTCTTGTCGTTGGCCTCGATTTTGTTTTATCCCGATTCTATTCTCTTAGTAAGCTCCTCGAGCATCCTCATAATAGCAGGGTCGGTTGTCGAAATATTATCACCCAATATTTAGGCATTGGCTCGGTACGGCGAATGGCCTCTTGTTCGACCCTATTCGGTGTCTTGTGCTGATTTTGCAACTAGGCAATGGCGTTTTGTTAGGCTTGCAGCATTTCAAATATTACTTGGAGACTGACACTTTTGTCTCCTCTGCCCTGTGTACCTCGACCGTCAGTTTGACCCTCTCTGCGCACACTTCCTTCCGGGTCTGCGCCTAAATCCGTATTTAGAGCAACATGTGAATGACATCAACCGAGTTAACGGGTGGTGCTCCTCCGAGGTCAGCCTATGGCACCTCGATTCCTGGAGCGATAACATTCTCGTTCTATTCGTGGAGTCCGAGGAAGTTATCACCATGTGTAGCTGTGTTCTGTGAGTTTGACATGATTTAAACTGAAAACAAAATTCTTGACAAGAAACAAGTGTAAAATAGTGTGTATTACAAGAATTAGAATTGAATAATCATTATTATCCTTAGCCCCACGGTGGTCGCCAAACTCTTTACCTCGTAATACGAGTAATAATTAAACTTGTAATGTTGTTAAAAGGATACGTAATCTAAATCAATTCCAATTGATAAATAACTAAATAAATAAATAAATTGAACGTTTTAAATGGATTAAACCAGTGCCGTTATCTAGTTATTGTAAAGGCCCGTAGAATTTTTTTTAAAACCAAAAGCGATGCCCAGATAGATCCCCATGTTGAAATAGCCATATAAATTCTTGATTCGGATAATTTTGGAGTGAAAAGTACCCCCGGACTTAGGGGATGATATTTTGTGAGTTTAGGCGGATCTGCGGTCCACTACGCATATCAAGTATGCAGACCGCATAGTGGTCGCATAGTCGGACAATTTGTTGTCCATTTCGAGGGAAACTATGCGGCCAAAAATGCGATCGCATTTTGAGTATGCGGGACGCATATTTCATCGCGTATTTGCTCTTGAGTTTTGCGGAGGGAGTTTTGCGGTGCACTATGCGACCGCATAACAGGTATGAGGACTGCATAGTTGCCGCATACCTGGGCAGTTTCCTTTTCTTTTTTGCCCAGTTGAGACCAATTATGCGGCGGGTTTGCGGACCGCATAATCGAAATGTGATCGCATTTCGGACCACAAACCTGCATCGGAGCTCCTATTTTCTAATTTTTAAAATTCGACCCCCAAACCTATACAACGCCCATCCCCCATGTCTTATCCATTTTCCTGATAAGTTTAGAGTGAGAAAAGAGAGAGTTCAAGAGAAAAGGCCCCAAATTCCATCAAATTGATCCTCCATCACCACTCAAGCTTGGAACAAATCAAATAGGACACCAAATTCTTCACTCTAAGAGGTAAGCTTCTAACCCACCAACCTTAATTTCCAGATTTTGTTAAGATGGACCATGGATAGGTGAGTTCGTGGGAATGGGGATACAAACCTTGCATGCATGTAATCAAAAAATCCTAATCTAGTAAAAAAGGATGGGGTAGAGTAACCATTCACTAAAAAGGGGGCCATTCAATCTATATGAACACCTAATGTTTGATAAAATGCTCAAGTGAGTTCAAGACATGATCATTATTCCTAATTCTAAATTCAGTTGTTCCACATTGAGAACTAGATTGAAGGTGCTAAAAAGGTCCGGTGAATTATGGTAGCAATTAAGGGAAAACCCCAAATCGAGGTATGTATGGCTAACTCTAAGCTTCATAGAATAAACTCGTTGGTGCCAAAATGTACGGTATGGATTCGCTTGTTTTGATTCTTTGGGTTCTATGTGCTAAATTGAGAAATTCTTGTTTCTATGCCATTCTATGTTACTACCATGTCATTATGCTATTTGAGTGTATGAATTATGATCATTATGCTCCTTCTTTTATATATGTGTACGAATCCTCTTACGTGATGGTTTTGGTCGATGTAAAGGATGAATATATGATATGGTTGAAGAGAGGAATGTAACCTAAAAAGGGTTAAATATGCCCAAGTGTCAAGAACTTAAACTAAGTGATGAGAAGAAATGTGAATCAAAAGATTGAAATGATATGAGATGTGAATCAAAAGATTGAAATGATATGAAATGTGAACTAATAGATTTAAAGATGATAGGTTATGTCCTAGAGTGAGATGGATTAGCCGATCGGGTGGAGGTCGGACTCCATGATGTACACATGGTGGTAATTATGAAAGTATGATATTGGTGATGTCTCATTGATCCAAGTGGGATGGATTAGCCGATCGGGCAGAGATCGGACTCCGTGTGATAAAGACACGGTGGTAATAATGAACGTATGATGATGATGATGTCCACTGGTTCGAATGAGATGTCTTAGCCTATCGGGTGGAGATCGGACTCTGTGTAATAATGACACGGTGGTATATTGATGTCTCACTTAGGATGGCTTAGCTTATCGGGCGGAGTTTAGACTCCATGTGACAACGACATGGTAGTTTAGTAATAATAATAGCACTTGGCTTTAAAAGACTATTAACCAAAAGATTGAAAAACGGGATAAGAAAATATGGTGACCCTTAATTGTGCTTCCCCTCTACTTCGGTGAATTGTTATATGAAGTTTCTATTTGTATCATTTCCTGTTTGACGTTTATTCTATCTAGAGTAGAGTTTTTTTATACATACTAGTACTATTCAATGGTACTAACGCCCCTTTTGCCGGGGGCGATACTTCTTCTTATGGATGTAGGTGGCTCATTAGCTGGCAGTGTCGATCGTCGATAGTGGTGCCCTCTCCTCCTCCTTTCACCAGTTCTGGTGAGCCCCGTTTCCTCCCAGGGCCGTATGTAGATATATGTGTTGCTCTCTTTTGTACATGTTGTTCCTTTTGAGGTCTAGCCGGGGCCTTGTCGCCGGTAGGTCTATGTTCATCTTCCGTACTTTTAGAGGCTCTGTAGACACTTATGTGGGTTGTGTATATTTTGGGTAGTTGTCGGATTAACTCGTAACTGTGATCCCATTTCTTAACTATTGTAATTAGTTTATGTGTTTTGGAAAACCTAACGTTGATAGCGGTGTAAAAAGGAAAAATGGACTTAATGTTATAAATGTACGGTTTTGATTTATCTCCTACTCACTTAGTAAATAATGTATGCTATAAACTCGGGGAGTAAATGAGTCGGGTAGGAAGGGATAAACAGGTTTGCTTGAATGGGTTCACTCGGTTTAGTGTCGGTCCCCGGTGTTGGGGCATGACAAACTTGGTATCAAAGCCTAAGGTTTTTAAGTGTCCTAGGGTGTCTCGGAGCCATGTCTAGTAGAGCCCTTCTTATCGGTGTGTTGTCGACCACATCTATATTTAGGGGGCTGCTTGGACATTTAGGAATACTACCCTTCATTGTTATTCTTTGTCGTGCGATGGAGTGAAAAATGAGGTTGATTCTCTCTTTGACTCGTGCATTGTTTAACTTTCAGTAAATGGCACCCAAGAAGAAAGCGCGACTCGGCCAAAAGGCCAATGCCACCCCAAGAGTGGCCATTGATCCTCAATTGAATGATGCGGGTTAGAATGATTCCCCGACAATGAATCAGCCTGATTCCTCCACACCAGGCCGGACCATTCCAATTCCTACTCCAGCGGAGGGTGCCGCCATACCTCCCGTTAATATGCCTGATCCTCCTCCAGCCCCAGCCTCTGGTCCCGGTCTGATGGGGACCTTAGGGGAGCTATTCAAATGTGATGCAATTGGTGGCCTCTCATGCCCAGAGGTAAAATGTTTCCCCCACATCCTCTAGCGGACAAGGGGATTCTTCAGGTTCTAGGGTTAACAGGTTCCTTCAGTTAGCCCCTCCAGAGTTCACAGGTACCGACCCCGAGGCAGACCCTCAGGATTTGATTGATGAGATGCACAAGAACCTCTGAGTTATGCGTGCTACTGATATGGAGGGAGTAGAGTTGGACTCCTATCGTCTGAAAGGGGCGGCTTATTCCTGGTTTGATATGTGGGAGGATACCCGTGAGGAGGGGAGCCTTCCGGCGAGGTGGAGTGAGTTTGCTGATGACTTCATAGACCATTTCTTGCTCGCCGAGATTAGGGAAGCCCGAGCATCAGAGTTTGAGGTCCTCAAGAAAGGTAGTGGAAGCGTGTGGGAATATCATATGGATTTCGTACGCCTGTCCAAGTATGCTATTCATATGATGCCGACTATGGAGGCCCGAGTTCGTCGGTTTGTGCAGGGCCTTGGAACCTTGGTTGTTAATAAAGCTGCCACAACTGCTCTACATTCTGACATGAATTATGGGAAGATTGTGGGATTCGCCCAGGCTACAGAGGCTCGGAAGTTGAAGTTGAGGATTGATCAAGAAGGTGGTAGCAGGGCCCGGTCAGCGGGTAGCCTTAAGAGTTCATTCGAAGGTAGGAAATCAGTTCCTCGGGATGGGTCATCAGGGCCACCCAAGTCTTATGTTCAGTTCTCAGATAGTGCCCCACCAATAGGACATCATCATCAACAACAACAGTAGGGAGGTCGCTTTGGGGCTAGAGGTGGGAGATTCCAGCAGCAGCAGAGGGCCCCATGCCCTAAGTGTGAGAGGTTTCATTTCGGGCCCTGTTACTTGGATCGGCCGTATGTTACGGGTGCGAGATAAGAGGCCATATTCAGAGAGACTTCTATACGTCTAGTCAGGGAAAAAGTTGGGCCACCGCCCAGCCATCCAGTTCTTTAGCTGCTACATCCTCAGCACACCCTCCAGCCCGAGGCCCTCCAACATCAGTAGGGCGCGGTGCAACTAGGGGTGGTGCACGAGGTTGGAGAGGACCCAGCCGGTTCTATGCCCTGAGTGGTCGTCAGAGTGCAGAGGCTTCTCCAGATGTCATCACATGTATTTTTACTATTCAATCTCATGACGTGTATTCCCTTATTGATCCCGGGTCTTCTTTATCATATGTCACTCCTTTTATTGCTTCAAGCTTTTGGATAGAACCTGAACAACTTCATGAGCCGTTCTCAGTATCGAATCCGGTTGGTGAATCAATTATGGTCGTGCGAGTATATAGGAATTGTGTTGTCACAGTGCGTGGTCTGGATACCACGGCCGATCTTATCGAGCTAGGAATGATCGATTTTGATGTAATGATGGGAATAGATTGGCTTTATTCATGCTTTGCCAAACTCGACTGCCGAACTAGAACTATGAGGCTTGAGTTTCCTAATGAGCCAGCTGTTGAGTAGGAGGGGAATAATATCATGCCTAGAGGTAGGTTTATTTCCTACCTTAAGGCCTTAAAGATGATCAGAAAGGGGTGCATCTACCATTTGGTCCGAGTTGCGGACACCACCTCTGAGGTGCCTACTCCCGAGTCCGTGCCTATTGTGAATGAGTTTCTTGATGTCTTTCCAGACGAGCTCCCTGGGATCCCACCAGACAGGGAGATTTATTTTGGGATTGATGTATTTCCAGACACGCATCCGATATCTATTCCACCCTACAGGATGGCACCAGCGGAACTGAAAGAGTTAAAGGAGCAACTGAAGGATCTTCTAGAAAAGGGTTTCATTCGGCCAAGTGTGTCGCCTTGGGGCACGCTAGTTCTTTTCGTCAGTAAGAAAGATGGGTGGCTGCGAATGTGTATTGACTACCGGTAGCTCAAAGAAAGTCACAATCAAAAACAAATACCCATTGCCTCGAATAGATGATTTGTTCGATCAATTGCAGGGCGCCAAGTTCTTTTCAAAAATTGATTTGCGGTCCAGGTATCATCAACTAATGATAAGGGAGCAGGATATCCCTAAGACCGCCTTCAGGACTCAATATGGGCATTTTGATATCCTGGTAATGTCTTTTGGGCTAACCAACGCCCCAGCAGCTTTCATGGACCTTATGAATCGGTTCTTCAAGCCATTTCTTGACTCTTTTGTGATAGTTTTCATCGATGATATCCTTGTTTATTTGCGAAGTCATGAAAATCATGCTAATCACCTCAGGGAAGTTTTGCAGACTCTTCATCAACATCAATTATATGCAAAGTTCTCAAAATGTGAATTTTGGCTCGAATCAGTTACCTTTTTGGGTCATGTCGTCTCTAGGGAAGGGATTAAGGTTGACCCCCATAAGGTTACAGCAGTAAAAGATTGGCCTAGACCAACGACCCCAACATAGATTCGTAGTTTCTTGGGTTTAGCTGGATATTATCGGATGTTTGTGGAAAGATTCTCTACTATCGCCTCCCCATTGACTAAGCTGACGCAGAAAGCGGTCAAGTTCCAGTGGTCCGGCGCTTGTGAAAGGAGTTTCAAGGAATTGAAATCAAGATTGACTTCGGCACCAGTGTTGACCTTGCCAGAGGGTACAAAGGGGTTTGTGGTGTATTGTGATGCTTCAAGGGTTGATCTGGGGTGTGTGTTAATGCAATGTGATAAGGTTATAGCCTATGCTTCAAGGCAGCTTAAGAATCACGAAAAGAATTATCCGACACACGATTTGGAGCTTGCAGCAGTTGTTTTTGCATTTAAAATCTAGCGGCACCATCTATATGGAGTCCATGTGGACGTGTTCACAGACCGCAAGAGTCTCCAGTATCTATTTAAGCAGAAGGAATTAAACTTGAGGCAGAAGAGATGGTTGGAATTTCTCAAAGATTATGATATGAATATCTTGTACCACCCGGGGAAAGCGAATGTGGTGGCGGACGCTCTTAGTCGGAAATCCATGGGTAGCTTGGCTCACTTGGAAGCAGGTCAGAGGCCCTTGGCTCAAGAATTTTACCAGTTGGCCAGTCTGGGGGTTTGTCTTACGGCCTCTGACGGAGGGGATGTTGTAGTACATAATAGAGCCGAATCTTCTCTTATGGCAGAAGTCAAGGAAAAGCAATACAATGATCTAACGTTGGCTCGGCTAAAAGAAGCAATTCTTAATTACCAGACCACGACTTTTTCGCTTAGCTAGGGCGACGGTGTCTTGCGGTGCCAAGGAAGATTATGTGTCCCGGATTTGGATGACCTTTGGGAGAGGATAATGGCAGAGGCTCACAATTCTAGATATTCCATACACCCAGGTTCTACGAAAATGTATCACGACTTCAAGGAAGTTTATTGGTGGAATAATATGAAGAGGGGTGTGGCGGACTTTGTGGCTATGTGTATGAACTGGCAGCAAGTGAAGGCCGAGCATCAAAGGCCCGGTGGGTTGGCGTAGCTTATAGGGATCAACATGGATTTTGTGGTAGGGTTACCCTGCACTCCGCGCAAGTTTGACTCAATTTGGGTAATAGCGGATCGGCTCACGAAGTCAGCACATTTCTTGCCGGTCAAGTCCACCGACACTGCAGAACAATATGCTTAGTTGTATATCAAGGAAATAGTCACGCTCCATGGCACTCCAGTTTCCATTAGCTCGGATCAAGGGGCCCAATTCACAGCTAACTTTTGGAAGAAATTTCAGCAAGGTTTGGGGACGCAGGTAAATCTCAGCACAGCCTTCCACCCGCAGACTGACGGACAAGCAGAGCGGACTATCAAGACACTTGGGAACATACTACGAGCTTGTGTGCTTGATTTTAAAGGTAGCTGGGATGATCATTTGCCACTTATAAAATTTGCTTACAACAACAGTTTCCATGCCAGTATTCAGATGGCAACATTTGAGGCCTTGTACGGTAGGAGGTTTAGGTCACCAATTGGGTGGTTCGAGGTTGGAGAGGCTGAATTATTGGGATCGGATCTCATGCATCAATCTATGGAGAAGGTTATAATCATAAAAGGAGCGGTTGAAAACTGCTCAGAGCTGTCAAAAATCTTATTCGGGCGTTCGTCGCAGGGATTTAGAGTTCCAAGAAGATGATTGGGTGTTCTTGAAAGGTATCTCCCATGAAGGGGGTCATGCGGTTTGGAAAGAAAGAGAAATTGAGTTCGAGATATGTCGGGCCCCATAGAATCACTCAAAGGATAGGACAGGTGGCATAAATGCTGGAGTTTCCCCCTAAGATGTCATTGGTACACCCGGTGTTTCATGTGTCCATGTTAAACAAAGTGATTGGAGACCCGTCTTCCATCGTGCCAGTTGGGACCGTGGAGGTTAACGAAGAGTTGTCATATGAGTAAATTCCAGTTTCCATCCTTTATAGGCAGGTCGGTAAGTTGAGAAACAAGGAAATCGCATCGGTTAAGGTATTGTGGCGGAATCATCAAGTCGAGGAAGCTACTTGGGAAGCGGAGGATGAAATGAAAAAGAAGTACTCTCATTTGTTCGAATAAGTCAGGTACCAGGCTATGAAATCGTCATCTCTAAATAATTGCATCCCTTTTCATATTGTATTGATAGAATAAGTCAGTTTGCTGTCCATTTTGAGGGCAACTATGCGGCCCAAAATGAGATCGCATTTTGAGTATGCGGGCCGCATAGTTTGTCGTGTATTTGCACTTGAGTTTTGCAGAGGGAGTTATGCGGTGCACTATGCGACCGCATAACAGGTATGCGGACCGCATAGTTGTCGCATACCTGGGCAGTTTCCTTTTCTTCTTCGCCCAGTTGAGACCAATTATGCGGCAGGTTTGCGCACCGCATAACCGAAATGCGATCGCATTTAGAACCGCAAACCTGCATCGGGCCTCCTATTTTCTAATTTTTAAAACCCGACCCCCCAGACTTATACAACGCCCATCCCCCATCTCATAACCATTTTCCTGATAAGTTTAGAGAGAGAAAAAAGAGAGTTCAAGAGAGAAGGCCCCAAATTCCATCAAATTGATCCTCCATCGCCACTTAAGCTTGGAACTAATCAAATAGGAAACCAAATTCTTCACTCTAATAGGTAAGCTTCTACCCCTCCAACCTTAATTTCCATATTTTGTTAAGATGGACCATGGATAGGTGAGTTCATGGGAATGGGGATAGGAACCTTGCATGCATGTAATCAACAAATCCTAATCTAGCAAAAAGGGATGGGGTAGAGCAATCCTTCACTAAAAAGGGGCGATTCAATCTATATGAACACCTAATGTTTGATAAAATTCTCAAGTGAGTTCAAAACATGATCATTATTCCTAATTCTAAATTCAGTTGTGCCACATTGTGAACTAGATTGAAGGTGCTAAAAGGGTCCGGTGAATTGTGGTAGAAATTAAGGAAAACCCCCAAATCGAGGTATGTATAGCTAACTCTAAGCTTCATAGAATAAAATCGTTGGTGACAAAATGTACGGTATGGATTCCCTTGTTTTGATTCTCTGGGTTCTATGTGCTAAATTGAGAAATTCTTGCTTCTATGCCATTCTATGTTACTACCATGCCATTATGCTATTTGAGTGTATGAATTGTGATGCTCCTTCTTTTACTATGTGTACGAATCCTTTTACGTGATGGTCTTGGTCGATGTAAAGGATGAATATATGATATGGTTGAAGAGAGGAATGTAACCTAAGAAGGGTTAAATATGCCCAAGTGTCAAGAACTTAAACTAAGTGATGAGAAGAAATGTGAATCAAAAGATTGAAATGATATGAGATGTGAATCAGAAGATTGAAATGATATGAAATGTGAACTAAAAGATTTAAAGATGATAGGTTATGTCCTAGAGTGAGATGTCTTAGCCGATCGGGCAGAGATCAGACTCCATGATGTACACATGGTGGTAATTATGAATGTATGATATTGATGATGTCTCATTTCTCCAAGTGGGATGGCTTAGCCGATCGGGCGGAGATCGGACTCCGTGTGATAACGACTCGGTGGTAATAATGAAAGTATGATATGATGACGTCCCACTGGTTCGAATGAGATGGCTTAGCCGATCGGGCAGAGATTGAACTCCGTGTGACAACGACGCGGTGGTATATTGATATCTCACTTAGGATGGCTTAGACGATTCGGCGGAGATCGGACTCCGTGTGACAATGGCGTGGTGGTTTAGTAATAATAATAGCACTTGGCTTTAAAAGACTATTAACCAAAACATGGAAAAAACGGGATTAGAAAACATGGTGACCCTTAATTGTGCTTTTCCCCTACTTCAGTGAATTGTTATATGAAGTTTCTATTTGTATCATTGCCCATTTGACGTTTATTCTATCTAGAGTAGAGTTTGTTTATACATACTAGTACTATTCAATGGTACTAACGTCCATTTTGCCGGGGGCGATACATCTTCTTATGGATGTAGATGGCTCAGTAGCTGGCAGCGTCGATCATCGATAGTGGTGCTCTCTCCTCCTCCTTTCAGCAGTTATGGTGAGCCCCGTTTCCTTCCGGGGACGTATGTAGATATATGTGTTGCTCTCTTTTGTACATGTTGTTCCTTTTGAGGTATAGCCGGGGCCTTGTCGCCGGCAGTTCTGTGTTCATCTTCCGTACTTTTAGAGGCTCCGTAGACACTTATGTGGGTTGTGTATATTTTGGGTAGTTGTCAGATTAACTCGTAATTTCGATCCCATTTCTTAACTATTGTAATTAGTATGTGTGTTTTGGAAAACCTAACGTTGATAGAGGTGTAAAAAGGAAAAATGGACTTAATGTTATAAATGTAGGCTTTTGATTTATCTCTTGCTAACTCAGTAAATAATGTATGCTATAAACTCGGGGAGTAAACGAGTCGGGTAGGAAGGCTAAACATGCTTGCTTGACTGGGTTCACTCGGTTAAGTGACGGTCTCGTCCCTCGGGGTTGGGGCGTGACAGTTATTGACCTCGATTTGCGATGAGCTCGAGATCAAGTTAAGAACAATAAGAACGATAAGAACAATAGATAAATATAAGCGAGCAAAAGAGCATAATGTTTGTATTTCTCAGTAAATGCGTATGTGATTGTATGATAATTCTCCACAACTGAACAGGGTTCCCCTTTATATAGTAGGGGAATCCTAAAGAAGGTAAAACTCTAATTTCGGAAAGTAGATACATGATTGACACAAATAACCATTAAGGGTTCTGTCAATCCCGAGATTCCCGCAGAGATTTGTGGTCTATTGCGGATATCTCGTTATTCCGTTACTAGATGTCGATCTTGCCGATCAAGATCCTACGGTCTCGATGTTCGTCTAACTCGAGCTTACTTTGATATGGCTTTAATCTCGAGGTAGACCCTCGAGCCCGTAAAATCGGACGTGCTCGATTTTAACCGTATACATATATCTCCCTAATATAAAATAATGTTACTTCATATTTTATCGTAAAAAGAGTATTTTTATATTACACATTCCTTTTCACATAAATCAAAATAATTTTGGGGATTTCTGATATGTCTATCAAATTCAAGCCAAAGGGGGATGTAGCATTAATCTCTAATTTGCTTTAATGTTAACCTAGCAATAAGAAAGTTCAATTTTTTAAAAATCCTTTTAAGTTATATTGGCTTATATAAAGTATCAGTTTCTATAGATTACTCAATATGGTGGTGTACGAAATTTATACACTATTACGATACGAAACTAAATTCATTAAAATTCTAGTCTATATATTCACTAATAAGGTGTGGTACTCCTCCCTTTTTCTTCTCAATTCCCCCTGCCAAATTTTTGTGACTCAATTTTTTGTATGGAATGAAGCAAATGGATATATCATGTTAGGATAGATTCCAGGTCTCTCGAATAATCCTCTCCAAAAATTTTTGTAATAAAAAGTTTGCTATGTGTAGATCTGAGCTACTACATAGAGCTTGACACGTTGAGGAGTTATCCTCCATGTTTGTTTAATTTAAGTTTTCCGCAATTAAAAGAGTTCGAGTATAAAGAAAGAGAGGCACATGTCACGAAATAAATCCTATGAATATTTTAAAATGAATATGATCACTAGATAGTTTATTGCTTCATAAAATGTGATAATCAATCTATTACTAGCCACCATTCGTGTGCAGACCTGGTCAGTCGATCCGCAATAACCCAAATAGCATCGAACTTCCTCACAGTCCGTGGGATCCCAACTTCAAAGTCCATGGTGATCCGCTCCCACTTTGACTCCGGAATATCTAATCTCTGAAGCAAGCCACCCGGTCTCTCATGCTCATACCTAACCTGCTGACAGTTGAGACATCGAGCTACAAACCCAACTATATCCTTCTTCATCCGCCTCCACCAATAGTGTTGTCTCGAATCCAGGTACATCTTCGCGGCATCCGGATGGATGCAATACCGCGAGCTGTGGGCCTCCTCAAGAATCAACTCTCGAAGCCCATCTACATTAGGCACACATATCTGGACCTACATCCTCAACACAGCGTCATCACCAATAGTCACATCCCTAGAATCACCTCGCCGGACCTTGTCCTGAAGAACGAGCAAGTGGGGGTCATCATACTGACGCTCCCTGATACGGTCATAAAGAGAAGATCTGGAGACCACGCAAGCCAATACACATCTTAGCTCCAAAATATCCAATCTCACAAGCTGGCCCACTAAGGCCTGAACATCCAATGCCAAAGGTCTCTATGCTACCGGAAGATATGCTAAACTCCCCAAAATCTCTGCTCGGCGACTCAAAGCATCGGCCACCACATTGGCTTTCCCCGGATGGTACAGAATAGTGATATCATAGTCCTTAAGAAGCTCCAACCATCTCCGGTTACGCAAATTAAGATCCTTATGCTTGAACAGATGTTGCAGACTCTGGTGATCTGTATAAATCTCACAATGAACCCCATACAAATAATGACGCCATATCTTCAAGGTGTGAACTATGGCTGCTAACTCAAGATCATGGACATGATAATGCTTCTCATAGGTCTTCAACTGGTGCGAGGCGTAGGCAATCACCCTACCCCATGCATCAACATACAACCAATGCCTATCCTCGAGGCATCATAGTACACAGTATAAGAACCTGATGCTGATGGCAGAACTAACACTGGAGCTATGGTCAAAGAAGTCTTGAGATTTTGAAATCTCTCCTCACACTCGTCCGACCACCGGAATGGAGCACCCTTTTGGGTCAATTTGGTCAAGGGCGAAGCATGGATAAAAATCCCTCCACAATGAGACGGTAATAACCCGCCAAACCAAGAAAGCTCCTAAACTCCATGGCTGAGGACGCTATAGGACAACTCTGCACCGCCTATATCTTCTTCGGATCCACCTGAATACCCTCACTGCACACCACGTGCCCCAAGAATGCCACTGAACTGAGCCAAAACTCACACTTGGAGAACTTTGCATAAAACTTCTCCACCCTCAATATTTGTAATACAATCCTCAAATGCTGAGCATGCTCCTCCTGACTACGAGAGTACACCAGGATGTCATCAATGAATACAATAACGAAGGAGTCCAAATAGGGCCGGGGCATTGTTCAGCCCAAAAGACATCACCAAGAACTCAGAATGGCCATAACAGGTCCTAAAAGCCATCTTAAGAACATCTGAATCCCGAATCTTCAGTTGATGATACTTGAACCTCAAATCAATCTTAGAGAACACCCTCTCTCCCTGAAGCTGGTCAAATAAATCATCAAGACGAGGCAAAGGATACTTGTTCTTGATTGTGACCTTGTTCAACTGCTTGTAATCAATGCACATTCTCATGGAACCATCCTTCTTCTTCACAAATAGAACCGGTGCAGCCCAAGGTGACACACTAAGCCAAATGAACCCCTTATCTAGGAGATCCTGAAGTTGTTCTTTCAATTCCTTCAATTCTGCTGGTGCCATACGATACATGGGAATAGAAATGGGCTGAGTACCCGGCACCCAATCAATACTAAAGTCTATATCCCTGCCAGGCAGCATGCCCGACAGGTCTGCAGGAAACAAATCCGTAAAATCACGTACTACTGGAAGAGAATCGATAGTGAGAGTCTCTGCACTAATATCTTCCACAAAAGCCAAATAGGATAGACAACCTTTCTCAACAATATGCTGAGCCGTTAAGTATGAAATCACCATACTAGGTACATAATCTATAGAACTGCTCCACTCTACCCTCGAAAATCCCGGCATCCCTAAGGTCACGGTCTTAGCATGACAATCTAGAACAACATGACATGGAGATAACCAATCCATACCCAATATCACATCGAAGTCAACTATACAAAGCAAGAAAAGATCCACTCGGGTCTCAAGACCCCCAATAGTTACCACACAAGACCGATATACGCGGTCCACAATAATAGTATCGCCCACATTAGTAGATACATGAATAGATGAAACTAAAGACTCATGGGGCATATCCAGAAAATGAGCAAAATATGACGAGACATATGAATATGTGGAACGAGGGTAAAATAATACGGAGGCATCTCTATGACAGAATGAGACAATACCTGTAATCACGACATTTGAATCCATAGCATCTGGTCTGGCTAGGAGTGCATAGAAACAGGCCTGACCACCCCTTGATCGACCTCCCCCTCTAGGGCGACCCCTAGCTGACTGATCTCCACCCCTAGCTCATTGGGCGAGTGGTGAAGTAACTATAGCTGAAGTCCATGGCTGACTCCTCGGGGGACGGGGACTGAAGGGAACCCCTATCAATGGGATAACTAGTAGAAAAACCTGGCATGGAGGAGCCCTGAGCTGATAGAGCACAGGATGAACTCTAGGTTGGGAAGGCATTGAATGATGAATGGCCCTGATGAGAACCGTGAGAACCATGACCTGATGCACCACGGTGAACTGGGCGAGCTGACAGAGCATATCTTAATGGACAGCCTCTGCCATGCTGGAACTGACCCCCATGAGGAGCACCACTGAATCCACCCTGACCATTATGCCTCTTGGCCTCCCTCTCAACCCTTTCCTAACCTCGAACCATCTCAATATGTCGAGCAAAATTGACAACCTCATCAAATTTAGCACCAGACGCCCTCTCTCTAGGAAACGTTAGATGAAAACTAAGTCCATATATAAACCTCTTGATCCTCTCTCAGACTGTGGAAACCAACCAGACCGCATGTCGGGCCAACTCGGAGAACTGCTATAACGACCCGGTCGATCGTTCCATGAGATTAGCCCTATTTTCCCTATTCCTGCTTCATTTTGTGTTGTTTAACTCATTTATGTTGTGTTGGGTCGGTTGGCTCGGGTTGAGATTGGTCGTGGTGAGGAATGAGACACTTAGTCCCTTAAGTTGGCTTAATAGTTAAAAAGGTCAACCGAAAGTTGACTTATAGGTAAATGATATCGGAATGTGGTTTTTATGGCTCAGATAGCTTAGTTAGGTGATTTGGGACTTAGGAGCGTGTTCGGAATGTTGTTCGAAGGTCTGGAATATAATTAGGCTTCAATTAGCGAAATTAGATTTTTGGTGATTTTTGGTCGGCAATGGAAAATTAGCTATCAGGGTCGGAATGGAATCCCGAAAATTGGAACATATTTTTAGTGTCATTTTGGATGGGTGTGCAAAGTTTCAGGTCATTCGGACGTGGTTTGGGCGGTTTCAACATCGTTGGCAAAATTTGGAAGTTTCTAAGTTCTTAGGCTTGAATCCGAGGTTGATTTGGGGTTTTGGCATTATTTTGTGCTTCGCGATTTCCTGGTGATTTCCACGATCTCAATGAGTAAAGTACTTGGGTAGAATGTTTTAATTCAAAAACGAGGGTTTTAGCCATAACTGAAAAATTCATTAGAGAGCTCGGGAGAAGACGAATTTGGAGGGTATCTTCAGTGGAGTGATTGGGGTAAGTGTTCTCACTCATATTTAGTTTAATTCCATGATTTAGTCTTGAATTTCATCATTTAATTTGGGAAATTGGATTTGAATTTGGGAGAAAATGGAAGAAAATTTTGAGAAATTCTTTTGGGGATTTGAATGGGCATTTGAGGTCGGATTTCGATGAATTTGATATGGGTAGACTCATGAGTGAATAAGGATTCTAGTTTTGTGTTATCTAATTTTGAGACATGGGACCAGGGGTCGGGTTTGACCAATTTCAGGATTCTTGGTGTAAATTGATTATTTTCACGTGGGTTTTATTCTTCCTCATATATTGATGTTGTGGTACTGGATTTCGTTAGACTCAGGGCGATAGGAGGCCGATTCTAGAGGCAAAAGCATTGTGGAGCCCCAAACTATATGCTATATGATTATAATTAAGGTGACGCCAGTATGATGACCCACACTTGCTATATCTTCAGGACAGGATCCGTCGAGGTGATGCCAGGGATGTGGCTATTGGTGATGATGGGGTCATGACGGTGCAGGGCAGGATTTGTGTGCCCAATGTGGATGGGCTACGAGACTTGATTTTAGCAGAGGCCCATAGCTCACGGTATTCCATCCATCCGCGTGCCGCGAAGATGTATAAGGATCTGAGACAACATTATTAGTGGAGGCGAATGAAGAAGGATATTGTTGGATTTGTAGCTCGGTGTCTCAACTATCAGCAGGTCAAGTATGAGCACCAGAGACCAGGTGGATTTCATCAAAGGTTGGATATTCCGGAGTGGAAGTAGGAGCGGATCGCCATGGACTTTGTAGTTGGACTCTCATGGACTGCGAGGAGGTTCGATGCTATATGGGTTATTGTGGATCGGCTGGCCAAGTCCGCGTACTTTATTCATGTTGTTACTTCTTATTCTTCGGAGCGGTTAGGTGAGATTTATATCCGGTAGATTGTTCGGTTGCATGGTGTTCAAGTTTCTATCATTTCTGACAGAGGTACTCAGTTCACATCACAGTTTTGGAGGGTCGCGTAGAGAGAGTTGGGTACTCGGGTTGAGTTGAGCACAACATTTCATCCTCAGACGGACGGGAAGTCCAAGCGCACTATTCAGATACCGGAGGACATGTTGCGTGCTTGAGTCATTATCTTTGGGGGTCCATGGGACCTATTTCTGCCACTCGCGGAGTTTTCATATAATAATAGTTATCATTCGAGTTTTCAGATGTCTCCGTACGAGGCCTTATATGGGAGGAGGTGTAGATCTCCGATTTGTTGGTTTGAGCCGGGTGAGGCTAGGCTCTTGGGTACAGATTCGGTACAGGATGTTAGATAAGGTGAAGTTGATTCAGGAGCGGCTTCGCACGACGCAATCTAGGTAGAAGAGTTATGCGGACCGAAAGGTCCGGGATGTATCTTTCATGGTTGGGGAGAAGGTGATGCTGAAGGTGTCGCCCATAAAGGGTGTTATGCGGTTCGGGAAGAGGGGCAAGTTGAGTCCCCGGTTCATTGGGCCTTTTGAGTACTTCAGATGGATGGAGATGTGGCCTATAAACTTGCTTTGCCACCTAGCTTGTCGAGTGTGCATCCTGTATTTCATGTTTCCATGCTCCGGAAGTATTTTGGTGACCCGTCTCATGTTTTGGATTTCAGCTCGGTTCAGCTAGAGGGTGATATGTCTTATGAGGTAGAGCCAATGGCAATTTTGGGTCGTCAGGTCAGAAGGTTGAGGTCTAAGGATATAGCTTCAGTGAATGTATAGTGTAGAGGGCAGCCGGTGAAGGAGGCCACCTGGGAGACCGAGCGGGAGAGGCAGAGCAGATATCCTCACCTATTTGAAACTCCAGGTATGTTTCTAGACTCATTCGAGGACGAACGTTTGTTTAAGAGGGGGAGAATGTAACGACCCGGTTGGTCGTTCCGTGAGATTATCCCCGTTTTCCCCATTCCTACTTCATTTTGTGGTTTTTAACTCATTTATGTTGTGTTGGGTAGGTTGGCTCAGTTTCGGACTAGTCGTGGTGAGGAATGAGACACTTAGTCTCTTAAGTTGGCTTAATAGTTAGAAAAGTTAACCTAAAGTTGACTTATAGGTAAATGATCTCAGAATGTGTTTTTATGGCCCAGATAGCTTCGTTAGGTGATTTGGGACTTACTTAGGAGCGTGTTCAAAATGTTGTTCGGATGTCCAGAGTAGAATTAGGCTTGAATTGGCGAAATTGGATTTTTGGCGATTTCCGATCGGCAGTGGAAAATTAGCTATTGGGGTCGGAATGGAATTCTGAAAGTTGGAACAAATTCGTAGTGTCATTTTGGACGTGTGTGCAAAGTTTCATGTCATTTGGACGTGCTTTGGACAGTTTCGGCATCGTTGGCGAAATTTGGAAGTTTCTAAGTTCTTAGGCTTGAATCTGAGGTTCATATGGTGTTTTGGAAATGTTTGAGTGGTTTGAATGCTCGACTATGTTTGAATGAGGGTATGGGATGTGTTGGTATGTTTGGTTGAGGTCTCGAGGGCCTCGGGTGTGTTCCGGGTGGTTAACGGACCAAATTCTTAGACTTGGAAGTGGCAGATATTTTGCTGGTGTGAGCCTTCTGGTTTTCTTATATGCGATCGCGTGGTCTTGTCTGCGATCGCGTAGGCTTAATTGGGCAGGGAGGAATTTATTCTATACAATCGAAAGAGCGAGGGTCGCGATCTCCTGAGTGCGTGAAGTTGAGAATCACGAACGCGTGGCCAGTGTCGCGTTCGCGTAGAAGATAAGGGAGCGAGTGAGGCTGAGACAATTGTTCTGTGCGATCGCGTGTAGGGGGTTGTGATCGCGTAATGTTGAGTGTCATGGAAACGCGATCGCGTAGGCATATCTGCGATCACGTAGGGTTGATTTTGGGCAGTGTTATTTTGTGCTTCGCGATGGCGTGGTGATGTCCGCGATCATAATGAGTAAAGTACCTCGGCAGAATGTTTTAATTCAAAAACGAGGGTTTTAGGCTATAACTCAAAAATTCATTAGAGAGCTCGGGTGAAGACGAATTTGGAGGGTATTTTCAGTGGAGTGATTGGGGTAAGCGTTCTTCACTCATATTTAGTTTAATTCCATGATTAAGTCTTGAATTTCATCATTTAGTGTGGGAAATTGGAGTGGAAATTGGGAGAAAATGGAAAAACAATTTGAGAAATTCTTTTGGGGATTTGAATGGGCATTTGAGGTCGGATTTCGATGAATTTGATATGGGTAGACTCCTGAGTCAATAAGGATTCTAGTTTTGTTATTTTTATTGAATTCCGAGACGTGGGCCCGGGGGTCGTGTTTGGCCAATTTCGGGATTCTTGGTGTAAATTGATTATTTTCGCGTGTGTTTTATTCCTTCCTTATACATTGATGTTATGGTACTGATTTTGGTTAGATTCGGGGCGATTAGAGGCCGATTCTAGCGACAAAAGCATTGCAGACTAGGATTTTGCCTGATTTGAGGTAAGTAACGTTTCCAAACTTGGTTTTGAGGGTTCGAAACCCCAAACTATATACTATATGATTATAATTAAGGTGACGCACATGCCAAGTGACAGGCTTGAACCGTGTGATTTGTGACCTGGTTCATCCCATGGCACTGTTTAGTAGTTATTTATGGATTCATATTCGTGCTTCTATCAATGTGGTTAATGTGAACATGTTAGAAATCATGCTAAGTACAATGTCAAGGCTTCACGCCGATATTGTTGAGACCCGAGTGGTCATTTATTGCTATCATCTCATGAGTTCATTGATATTATATACTCAGTCCCGTCATAGCATATCATGTCATGTCTCAGTCTCGATAATTGTTGTTTTTGCACATCTTATCATGTATTTGGGCTAGTTCATGCATTTGTGAGCCCATGTGAGCGAGACTGGAGAGTGACGACTGAGTGAGGCTGAGAGCCTGATATTGAGAGACAGATATGGGATCGGGCTGCACGCCGCAACATGTTAGATTGATTATTCCTGGATCATGCTTATGTTAGCGCTTGGGATGTAGGAGCCCCTCCGGAGTCTATAACACACCCCCAGTGAGCGCAGTGATGATATTGAGGGATGGATCTTCGCTAGACATGGATCTTGTCCGAGTGTTTGTATTCCAGAGATGGATCTTCTCCGTGGGGATGGATTGACCTTCTCAGTACTGAGTGACTACTTTCACATGTATATATATTCCGGGATGGATCTTCCCTGGGCCCGCGAGACTTATACAGTACTGAGTGGACTTGCATGTGAGAGTGGGAGCACTATGTGAATTTTCATACAGTTGATACTTTGGCATGTAGAGTATACTGAGTTATATTATCTGTTAGATAACTATGAACATGCCTAAATTTATGTACACTGTTTCTTATTATATATGCTGAGGTTTAGTTCGTCACTACCACTCAGCCCATAGTTTGGGTTCGTTACTTTTGAGTTGGTGTACTCACGTTACCCCTGCACCTTGTGTGCAGATTCAGGTACATCTGGACCCGGTAGCGGTTGCTGATCTGCTAATAGAGTTTCATTTTGGAGTATTCGAGGTAGCAGTTGACGATCGCAGCCTCGCTTTCTCCTTCTTTATCTCCCCTTTCGTACTTTATTACTTCAGACAGTATTATGTCAGTTTGTATCTCGATATTGTAGTTATAGTAGCTCATGACTCGGTGACACAATTTTGGGATTCATTTTATTTGTGTCTTAATGATTTTCAACTTTTAAGTGCTTTATGAAATGAGACTTTTGCTGCAAATATAGTGATTTTTCTGAAAGAAACCTTAAATTAAATTAAATATGTGGCTTGCCTGATTTCACGATAGGCGCCATCACAACTGTGCATTTTGGGGTCGTGACAACCGCATCGCAAACTATGTAACAGACATATTACCATGTCGAAGTTGTTCAAACTGCCTGCGCATCTCCTCTCTACGGGACTGAGGTAGAAACTTCTCCAAAAAGAGAACGGAGAACTACTGCCAAGTAAGGGGCGCTTTGCCAACCTGCCTACGCATCTCGTAAGCCTCCCACCAACTAAATGAAGCCCTAGAGAACTCTAAAGTAGTAAATGAGACCCCACTGGTCTCCAGAGTACCCGTTGTCCGAAGCATCCTATGACACTTATCCAAGAAACCTTGTCCATCCTCATGCTCAACACCATTAAACGATGGAGGCTGTAGTCTCCCAAACCTCTCCAATCTCCATTGCTTATCCTCAAGCATAACAGGAACTACATAGTCCTGAGCAGCTGAAACCGACTAGGCTAGTGGTGCCCCCGATGTATGAAGTCCCTGAACAACCTACACCAATGTGTGAGCGGCGGGGGTCTGAGTGCCTCACCCGGCCTGAGAAGTGGCTACGACCGTAGTAACTAAGACTGCCTGAGCAAGTCCAGTACATACTGATAAGATCTGGGCTAGGGCCTCCTGAAGGCCAGGAATCACAATAGGCAGAGAGGGTGCCTGAACTGGTCCCAATGGAGCATCTGCGACTGGGACCTGATCTGAAGAAACTGGAGGGTCTATAGGTACTGCCCAAGCTGCTGCGCGGGTAGCACCCCTACCCTGACCACAACCTCGACCGTGACCTCGGCCTCTCACGGGCCTAACCGGTGGTACTGGTGGATGGTCACCTTGTCCGGTAGTGCGGGTCCTCACCATCTGTTAGAGAATAAAAAATAGAAGTGTAGTTACCAGAATCAATGGATTTGCACGACAAGAATTAAAGAATGTGAGATTTCTCACTAAGGTTTTGCAGCCTCTCAAAGATTAGTACGGACGTCTCTGTCAAGACTCTACTAAACCTGCTTATGACTTGTGAGACCTATGTAACCTACGCTCTGATACCAACTTGTCACGACCTAAACTACCATGTCGTGATTGCGCCTATCGTGGTACTAGGCTAGCCGACTCATTACCAAAAACAACGCGATATTTCATTTTCAAGATAAGCTCAAGCTATTTTATAATAAAGTTTCATAAAGAAATTCAAAATAACAAAAATGTAGAAAGAAATGCCCGACATCGGGTGTTACTAGTCATGAGCATCTACAACATCTGTCTAATAATACTGAGACTAATACGGTCTGGAAAGCAACTAAAAACCTCTATAGGAAGATAGGAGGAAGAAGAACAGGGTTGTGATCGCCAGGCACCTACCTTGCTAAACTCCAATAGATCTGCAACAGATGAAATCAACATCGCTACCACATCCAGAAACACCTGGATCTGCACACAAGCTGCATGGAGTAACGTGAGTACGCCAACTTAGTAAGTAACAACAGTAAATAAAGACTGAGTAGTAGTGACGAGCAGTAAAATATATAAAGTTCACATCATGAAATCTTAGTAAAACACAACATGCCTTTAAAATCAGTGTTTGAATCAAATCATCTCGTTCAAACCAGTTCTAGAATACCTCACCATCACTCATGCCTCTCAATCACTCAGCACTCGGCACTCGCACTGAGTAGGTACATGCGCTCACTAGGGATGTGTACAGACTCCGAAGGGGCTCCTTCAGCCCAAACTCTATATCAAGTCAATTCATTACATCAATCAATCTGGCCCTCGGCCTATATCAAAACATGTTGCGGTGTACATCTCGATCCCATAAATATCCTCACAAATCAGGCCCTGGGCCTCACTCAGTCATAAACCTCTCAAGCCAGTCAGGCATTTCAGTCAAAACAGGGTACTCAGCCAAAAACAACATTTATATGCATCAAAGCAGAGTAATAAAGCCGAGTTATGCAGTAAACAGGTATAACCATGATTGAGTATAGATTTTGAATCGAAAAAAGTGAGAGGATAAGTAGAAAAGGCCTCTAAGGGTCCAAACAACACTGGCACAAGGCCCAAACATGGCATACAACCCAATTTACAAAACTCTTTCTAAAACACATAAGTATTATATAGTTTCAACAAAATATGCAACTCTACAGTTGTTACGGGATGGACCAAATCATATTCCCTAACGGTGCACGCCGACACGCCCATCACCTAGAATGTGTGTCACCTTATAACAGTAAAATAATACGAAATCCGGGGTTTCATACCCTCGGAACTAGATATACAATTGTTACTTACCTCAAATGGTCAAATCTCTATCCCGTGATGCTCTTGCTTCTCAGTCGGCCACCAAATGCTCCGACTTTATTCACAATCAGTACAATACCATGAATATACGCTAATGGAATGAATTCCACAAGAAAAACTATCAACTTAGACCAAAATCGGCTCAAACCCGGCCCACGTCTCGAAACTCGACAAAAATTACAAAACTAGAAAGCTCATTCACTCATGATTCCAACCATACCAAATTTATCAAAATCCGACCTCATTTGGTCCCTCAAAATCCCAAATCAAACTCTCAAATTCCCAAGCTCTAACCCCCTCATTTTCACCCCTAATCTTCACTAATTACATGATTAAACAACGAGAAATTACCATAACTACGAGTATTAGGTCTCAAGCAACTTACCTCAATGAAAACCCCATTGAATCCCTTTTCAAATCACTCCCAAAAGCTCCACAACCAACTGAAAATGGTGAAGAATGCACCAAAATTCACGAAGTGTGCAATATATACTTATTGCCCAGGCTTTTCGCACTTGCGGCCTATTCGTCGTGCCTGCGAGACCGCACCTGCGGTCAAATCGCCGCACCTGCGAATTTCACTTATCACCCCAGCTTCTGCACCTGCGCCTACTCCTCGCACCTGCAGACTCGCAGGTGCGGACAATCCTTCGCACCTGCGCTCCAGCATTGGCTCCCAATTTTCGCATCTGCGATCCACCCCTCCGTGCGGCTCCCCTTCCGCACATGCGAAAATACTAGAAAAGCTCACACCAACAGATTATCAGCAGCTCACAACACCAAAACCAATCCGCCAACCATCCAAAACACACCCGAAGCCCTCGGGACCTCAACCAATAATACCAACGAGTCACATATCAATATACAAACTAAGTCGAGCCTTCGGAACATTCAAAACACCAAATAAACCTCGGATTCAACTTTAAGAACTTCTAAACTTCAAAATTTCTCAAACGACGGCGAAACCTATCAAACCTCGTCCGAATAACCTCAAATTTTGCACACACGTCACAAATGACACTACGAACCCACTCCAACTTTTGGAATTCCATTCCGTCCTTGATATCAAACTTTCCACTGGCGAGCAAAAATCGCTAAAATTCGAATTGGCCAATTCAAGCCTAATTCTACCACTGACCTCCAAATTATATTTCGGACGTGCTCCTAAGTCCAAAATTACCTATCCGAGCTACCCGAACCATAAAGATCCAAATCCGAGATTGTTTACTCATAAGTCAACATCCAGTTGACTTTTCCAACTTAAACTTCTAAATAGGAGACTAAGGGGCCGTTTGGTATGAGGTATAAGAAGGTATAGTGCTGGTATAAAAATTTAATACCACCTTAATACTTCATTTGGTTAGCAAACCAGGTATATGTTATCCAAGGTTTAAAATTAACACTGGGATAACTTATATCTTATAGAGGGTGGGGTAATTAGCACCGGTATAACTTATACATGATTCTTACAAATTATGCAATTGTCATATTTAATACAACATACCAAACAATGAATAAGAACAATCCCAACATAACTAATCTCATTTTAACTTATCTTAGCATAACTTATCCTGGCATAAGCCGTATTCAAATCAAACGACCCCTAAGTGTCTCATTCTACTCCGAAACTACTCCGGACCCGAACCAACCAATCTGATATGACACAATACAACTGAATAACACATAAAGAAGCAGAAATGGGGTAAACAAGGCTATAACTCCCGAAACAACCGGCCAGGTCGTTGCAGAAATAAATCCACAAGCCCTAACTGATACTTCAAAAGAGGAATGTGCATCAGTACTCCCTGACTCCTTATGGATATAAATCCACGTATCAATAAGCATCTCAATCAGGCAATGAGTAAAAACATATGCTATCAAAATACATATACATAGAGTATAGTATGACTACAACAGTCCAATCAATAAAAAAAACAGGTACATGAAGTCTATAATATTAAACTATGCGAGGAATACTTATAACATTATACTAATATGAATATGATGCTCAAGTATTATACAATAATTAAAATAGGAAAAACACACAAGTATAAGCATGGTTCCGTAATATGAAAACACGACGTCCGAATATATCCTAATTAACTCGCATATATATTATCCATACATACATAGTATATAGCAAACAAGTCGATTTTAAAAAAATTCCCTCATTGAAATAAAGTCTTAACTTACCTCCGTCCTAGCTGTCCTTAGCCTTCAAGATTTGTTTTTTCTCACTCCAAATTCATCAATTGGCTCGATCTATTCAAAAGTATTTCAAATGAGGTTAAACCACATGAATCACTTAAACAATTTAAAGATAAAAGACAAATTTAAAGTTAACCCAAAAATCAAATCCCACTTACATGGTTAAACTCCAAATAAAAGTCAAATCCGGTGAATTCTTAATCTCAAAAGTTCATATATATATATATATATATATATATATATATATATATATATATATAAGGTAAAATTGCAAATTCAAGTTAGAATCACTTAGGACAATCTTATAAATTTTAACCTTGCTCAAATTAAGTTCCCACAAAAATGATAAAGGCCTAGATCACGAAAATAGGGCTATATATAGAAGACAAAAGCTGAAGTTGGGTGCCATGACTGAAGCCTTGCGCCCCCAATTGCTCCTATGCAGCTGCCATAGGCTGCGTGGTGTGCGCACCCTTGCGCTTGGGTGTGGCTGCGATTGCAGGCATGGCACGACATGAGAACTTGACCTGCAATTTTCTCCAACTTACTTCTGATGTGCTGAAACTCACTTGAGCCCCCTCTTCCACCCCCCACACCCCACACCCCCCAAGGACCCCTCTAAATTATCTCGACAAGTTATAAAATACTATACGAACCAATAAAAAGGCTCGAAATATGAGACAAAACATGAGTACTAAAAACGAGGGGTACAATTAGTAATAAAAAAAATTATTACTTCAAAGTTGCATGCATCATGTCAAATCACCCCCGAGTTTCAAAATGAAACTCCTAATATCCTTGTAAAATTAAAGTTTTATTCATAACTTATATTATGTATAAAATTTTCATATTATAAGGGGGTTAAGATATGATTTTAAAATACAAAGGTTGTATCGACAGTTGCGTCATACTGTAGGAATATTTTAGTGTTATTTGTCTTGCATTTTTTTTATTGAAAAAACGTTATGTTTCATTAACCTTTCCCATAGGAAATAATATTTTCTCTTTGTATCAACTCACGAAATTGGGTTACTTATTGGAGTTTGTTTTACTCATTCAAATTTTCGAACACATTTGATGTGCTGCTAGAATCTCGTACAGAAATATTTTGGCTGGCATTAAGAAGAAAAAAATCAATGTTGTAGTCGAGAATGTATTATTTTATATTCATCTATCGTCTCCTCAATGAAGTAAACTATAATTAGACCTACCTCCACAATAATATTTTCAGTAAGAAAGTTATAAATTTGTTTAGTGCTTCTTACTTGTAGGATGGTCCGGTTTGGATGTCTCGTAAAATCAATAGGTGATCGTCCATTGTTTTGGTGAAAAGGATAGATAATTGGCTCTTTAGGGGTCATTTAGATCACATACTAGTTACATGCAAAATATAATACGATAACTATTGTGATTAATAATAGAATATAGGAGATTGTTACTTTGTGTGATCGTTAAGAATGAAGAAATTGTAATACAATAATTACTTTGTAATGATCCGGCCGGTCATTTTGAATATTATAGCCCAGTTTCCAAATTTATTGCTTATTATATGTTCATTTATGGTTATGTCACTTGACGGGATGGTTGGTTTGGTTCCGGGGATGTTTCAGTATTTATTGGGACACTTAGTCCAAGGTTAGAAGTTTAAGTTGAAAGAGTTGACCGGATGTTGACTAATGTGAAACAGCTTCAGAATGGAATTTTGATAGTCTAATAGCTTCGTGTGGTGATTTAGGACTTAGGAGTATGTCCAAATATTGATTTGTAGGTCGGTAGTTCGTTTTGGCTTGAATTGGCGAAAGTTGAAAGGTTAGAAAGTTGAGAATTTTGACCGAGAGTTGACTTTGTTGACCGGACTTAGATTTTAGTTACAGGAGTTGGACTAGGTCAGTTGTGTCGTTTATGACTTTTGTGCAAAATTTAAGGTCAATCGGAGTTTGTTTGATAGGTGTCGGCATGGATTTTAGAAGTTGAAATCCATTAGTTTCACTAGGCTTGAATTGGGGTGTGATTCGTGTTTTTGATGTTGTTTGATGTAAATTAAGGCTTCGACTAAGTTCATTTTATATTTTAGGATGTATTGGTATTTTTGGATGGGGTCCTTAGGGCCTCGAGTGAGATTCAGATTGATTTTGAATTTAGTTTTGGACTTAGAACTTGGCTGAACTTTATAATGCCTGGTGTGATCGTACCTGCAAGAAAGGGGGCGCATGTCATAGAAGTGGAGGAGATCCGCAGATGCGGTCCTGTATGTGTGGGAATTTGACCGCAGAAACGGACCGCAGAAGCGGGAATGGGCTGCAGAAACGGCAGATCGGGTTTTAAGTGGACTTTGCAGAAGCGATGTATTTTTTTACAAAAGCAAGAATGCCTGGGCAGAATGATAAAGTCGAGGGTTTGAGCCATTTTCTTTATTTTTCGATCTTAGAAGTCCGACTAGTGGCGAATTTTGAGAGAGATTTCACTATAATTCAAGAGGTAAGCAAGTTTTGATTACTTTTGTCCATTAATATTGAATACCCATTGATTTTCACCTAGATTATATGTGTTTGATGTGACATTTGGGGGATTTGTGATCTATGTATTGGAGAATAAGATTTGGGCATTTGAAGTTCGATTTGTGGTCGGAATTGGAAAAAATTTCTATGGTTGGACTCGTCATTGAATGGGTGTTCGAAATTTGTGTATTTGCTTTGGTTCTGAGGCATGAGTACGGGGTTGACTTTTTGAATTTTATTTGATACCTTAGCTTTATCATATGGAATTGATTCCTATAGCTTGTATTGATTATATTAAGTTGTTTGTGACTAGATTCGAGTCGTTTGGAGGTCGATTCGCAAGGCAAGGGCTTTTTGGAGCATTACGTTGCAAACTTTGAGGTAAGTAACACTTTTAAACTTGGAACTAATGGTATAAATCCATTAAAAATTGTTATATGGGTTGTTTTGAGGTGACACACATGCTAGGTGACGGCCGTGTGGATGTGCACCATGGTAATCATAATCCAAATGGATTTTTATGTTGTGTTGATATCAAGTCTTATTTTATCCATGTAATTCCTATGTGTTAGAATAATAGAGATGTGATTCATGTTAAAAATCATGTTTAGTCTATGTTCTTATTCTATTAGGACCCAATGAGGTTATTTCTGTTGTTGAGTTATTTACTTAAATTGTATTTATGTGGTCAGTCATGTTTATTTATTGCATATCATATCTCAGTCTCGGTTATCATTCACTGTTACATCATGTCATCATTGTTTGAGCTGAGTGGTAGGATATTTGTAAGTCTTGGAGACTTGAGAGATTGATGACTGAGGTGGCCTGAGATCTGCATTGTGAGTGTTATTGTGAATCGAACTGCACGCTGCAACATGCCTTATTGGCTTATCTATTTTGTGGATCGGGATTCACGTTGCAGCAGGTCTTATAGGATTTATATTAGCGCTTGGACCGGATATGTGCCTCCAGGGTCTAACATACCAGCAGTGAGTGCAAACACAATGATTTATATACACGTACTTTGGTGAGGGGCATTGATGTCAAGCACCCGTACAACAATGAGTGATTGTGTGTGTGATGAGTGGAAATCTGCAATAGACAGATTGAGTACTGTGAGACAGTGGGTACCTAAAACTATCACTTTAATACATTACTTTGACATGCATATCAGACAGGTAGACATAGAGATGTACCTTCCTCATGCTAGTTATACTTGACATGTTCTTATCAGTGTTGGTTCTTAAATTAGGAACTTGAAAGTATGTCTAAATTTGTCTACTATGAACGAGCTAAATATGGAAGATTCTCTGAGTTATTACTGTCATTATTATTGTTATATATATGTTGTCATTATTTTGGTTCTGACCATATCCCACTAGGCTTGTCACTGCTTTCAGCCCAAAGTTAATTCTATTACTTATAGAGAAATTGGGTCGATTGTACGCATACTACGCTCTGTACTTCTTGTACAGATCCAGATACATCTGGATACAGTGATTGTTAGAGTGGTTCTAGTACCTGTTCAGAGACTTTGATGTAGCTACTATGATGCCCGCAGACCTTGAGTCTCTTTCCTTTTATTTTCATTAGTACTATTCTACTTCAGGCAGTTGTACCAAAGTATATTTTTTATTAGATGTTGTAGTCCTCATATACTTGATGACACTAGGTTTTGGAATAGTTGTAATAGAGTTACATTTGTATTTATCATATATTTATGGGATTTTTCCGTTTTTGAGCTTATTAAATCATGTTTTAATTCAAATGCTTAGTTCTTATGTGATTGTCAGCTTTCCTAGTAAATGTGTTAGGCACCGTCATGACATATTGGGATTTTGAGTCGTAACAAGTTTGTATCAGAGCACTAGGTTGCTTAGGTCTCATGAGTCATAAGCAAGTTTAGTATAGTCTTGTTGATCGGCACAGAGACGTCTGTACTTATCTTCTAGAGGCTACCGAACCATTAGGAAACTTCATTTTAGTGTACTCTTTTTGTGTGGATTTGTTAATTCCGGAAACTGAAGTTTATTATTCTATTCTCTCCCAGATGGTGATAACACGTGCGATTAGATCAGGCGGACGGTCACCAGTACCACTAATTAGGGCCGCGAGAGGATGGGGTTGTGGTAGAGATCGAGGTGCGGCTCGTACTATGCTAGAGCAGCACCTTTGGGGTCACAAGTTGCTCCTACTGAGGAGCAGATACCATATGCGGTTGAGCCGGCTGGACAAGCCTAGGCACCCGTTGTGCCCATTGTGATTCTGGCCCTTCAGGAGGCTTTGGCCAAGATATTGACTGTATGCACAAGCCTTGCTCAGGAGATTTCGGTTCTGGCTCCACCAGCCACCTCTAAGGCCGAGGGAGGTGCTAAGACTCCCGCCGTCCGCACTCCAGAGTAGGTAGTTCGGGGACTCCAGACACCAGGGGTATTACCAGCCCTGCTGATAACAGCCGCTCAGGCCCAAGTTGGCCCACCCATAAATGATGAGGAGCAGAAGAGAGTAGAGCTGTTTGGGAATCTTAAGCCTCCGAAGTTCAGTGGGAATGAATCAGAGGATGTTCAATATTTTATAAACAGGTGCTAGCTACTCCTTCGCACCGTGGGTATTGTGGAGACTTGTGGAGTTTCATTCTACTTTTCGGCTGATAGGGGAAGCCTACAGATGGTGGGAGGCCTATGAGTGGAGCAGGCCAGTCGGCTCTACACCACTTATGTGGCATGAGTTTTCAGTTCTATTTTTAGAGAAATTTGTTCCACAGACTTGTAGAGAACAATTACGTAGGTAGTTTGAGCAGCTACGCTATGAGAATATGTCAATGACTCAGTATGAGATTAGATTTTTAGAGTTAGCTCATCACATGGTATGGTTGGTTCCCATTGAGAGGGAGAGGCTTAGAAGGTTCACTGATGGCCTCAACTATGAACTACATTTCATCATAACTTGGAAGTTTGCGTCGGGTGCTAGGTTTGAAGAGGTGGCTGATATTTCTGGATGCCTAGATTTCATTCGCAATCAGGAGCTCAAGGAGAGGGAGGCCAAGAGGCCTCCTAGTTCTAGTGGTTTCGGCAGTGCCTCATCTGGAGGGCAGTCCCATCACAGCAGGGGGCCGTCATTATAGGCCCTCTCAGATGGCTCATCCACTTCATCGGGGACCATCAACTAGCCATGGTTCATATAGTGCTTGTCGGGGTCAGCCATCTTCCAGTGCACTCCCAACTTAGAGTTCATCCCAAGCTTCATCAGTTTAGGGTTCGTCTATACTAGGTTCTTCTTGTGGTTATTATGGTTCTCGGGATTCGATGCAATCCTTGCTTCCATCGTCGGATCCCGAGAGTCCATTGCTTGAGATGCAGTGATCATAAGTATTGTTTCATTGTGCCACAAAGATGCTTCCATATTTTTTAACCCTGGTTCAACTTATTTTTATGTATCATCGTGCTTTGATCATTATTTGGATATGCCCTGTGATTCCTTAGTTACACATGCTCATGTATCTACGTCGATGAGTGATTCTATTATTGTGGACCGTGTGTATCAGTCATGTGTAGTGACTATTGGGGGATTGAAGACGAAGGTTGATCTTTCACTACCTAGTATGGTTGATTTTGATGTGATTTTAGGCATGTGTTGTTGTGGCTATCATGTCATGCAATTTTGGATTTTCATGCTAAGATTGTGACGTTGGTGATGTCGGGATTGCCTAGGATTGAGTGGAGAGGTTCTCTGGACTATGTTCCTAGTAGAGTGATTTCATATTTGAAGGCCTAACGGATGGTTCAGAAGGGATGTATGGCGTATTTGGCCTTTGGGAAGGATGTTGGTGCTGATACTCCTACCATTGAGTGTGTTCCGGTAGTTCAAGACTTTCCGAATGTATTTCCTGC
Organism: Nicotiana undulata; assembly: GCA_005239495.1. Taxonomy (NCBI): domain Eukaryota; kingdom Viridiplantae; phylum Streptophyta; class Magnoliopsida; order Solanales; family Solanaceae; genus Nicotiana; species Nicotiana undulata. The sequence continues at coordinate 59,020 of ML285159.1, forward strand.
AGACTTGTCGGGCATGCCACCTGACAAGAAAGTTAATTTTGGTATTGACTTGGTGTCGGGCACTCAGTTCATCTCTCTTCCTCCGTATCATATGGCACTAGCAGAGTTGAAGGAACTGAAATAACAGTTTTATGAGCTTCTCGATAAGGGAGTCATTAGGATAGTGTGTCGCCTTGAGGTGCACCGGTTCTGTTTGTGAAGAAAAAGGATGGTACTATGCGGATGTGCATTAATTATAGCCAGTTGAACAAAGATACAATTCAGAACAAGTACCTACTACCACACATTAATGACTTATTAGACAAACTTTAGGGTTGTAGAGTATTCTTTAAGATTTATTTGAGGTTTGGGTATTACCAGTTGAAGATTCATGATCTGATATTCTGAAGACGGCATTCAGGACTCACTATGGTCACTCAAGTTCCTTGTGATGTCTTTTGGGCTGACCAATTCCACATGAGCATTTATGCATTTGATGAACAAGTATTCCTGCCATATCTTGATTTTTTTTTGTCATAGAATTCATTGAAGATATACTAGGTAGCCAGGAGGAGCATGAGCAACATCTGAGGATTGTAATACAAGCATTGAGGGAGAAGAAGCTTTATGTTGAATTATCTAACTGTGAGGTTTGGCTTGATTCCGTGGCATTCTTGCGGAACATGGTGTCCAGTGAGGGGATCAAGGTGGATCCGAAGAAGATTGAGGCAGTTTAGAGTTGGTCTATACTATTTTTAGCTACTGAGTTTCAGAGTTTTCTTGGCTTATCTTGATATTATCGTCGTATCGTTGAGGGATTTTCGTCCATTGTTTCACCTTTAACTAGATTGACCCAAAAGTGTACCCCATTCGTGGTCTGATGAGTGTGAGAAAAGCTTTCAGAAGCTCAAGACTGGCTTGACCACAACTCAAGTTCTAGTTTTACCTTCAGCATCAGGTTCATATATGGTGTATTGTGATGCTTGTCGGATTGGTATTGGTTGTGTCTTAATGTTGATGGTAGGGTTGCTTATGCTTCACTCCAGTGGAAGCCTTATGAGAAGAACTACCCCTTCATGATTTAGAGTTGGCAGCAATTGTTCATGCATTGAAGATTTGGAGGCATTATCTATACGACGTGTCTTGTGAGGTATTTACAGATCATCGGGGTCTACAACAATTGTTTAATCAAAAGAATCTAAATATGAGGCAGTAGAGATGGTTAGAGCTGTTAAATGACTATGATATCACCAGTTTGTATCTTCCTGGGAATGCCAACGTGGTGGCTAATGCCTTTAGTAGAAAGGCAGTGAGTATGGGAAGCCTTGCATATATTCCTGTTGGTGAAAGACCGCTGGCATCATATATTCAGGCCTTGGCCAATCAGCTGGTAAGGTTAGACGTTGTGGAGCTTAGTGGGGTTCTAGCTTGGTGGTTTCTCGGTCTTCTTTATATGACCACATTAGAGAGTGTCAGTATGACGACCCCCATTTACTTGTCCTTAAGGACTCACTACTGCATGATTATGTCAAGGAGGTTTCTATTAGAGATGATGGGGTGTTGCGGATGTAGGGTCGGATTTGTGTGCCCAATGTGGGTGTGTTACGTGAGTTGATTCTTGAGGAGGCCCTCAGTTCTTGTATTCCATTCATACGGTGATGCCAAGATGTATCAAGACTTTAGGAAACATTGTAATGGAGGAGGATGAAGAATGATATAATGGAGTATGTGTCTCGGTGATTGAACTCTCAACATATGAAGTACAAGCATTAGAGGTCTGGTACTTTGTTTCAAAGATTTGAGATTCCAGAGTGGAAATGGGAGTGTGATACCATGGTTGATGTTATTTGAGTGATTGTGGACCGAATGACTAAGTATGCACATTTCATTCTGGTTGTGACTACTGATCACGCCTCACCCACACTACTATATAAATAGTAAGGCAAGGATCGTGTAGCTTTTACCCGAATGGTCGGGATCGAATCCACAGGGAGTCTATAATAGGAGTGAGTGCCCAAGTAATCTAGAAGGGTCGAGTGTTTCTAATTGCACTTCTAAACATTTGCTTGGTTTGATCTATGCTAATTATATTCTATTGATTGTATGCTAAGTAATGGCTATATTGTTTTGGTGTTGTTTTATGATGATGATAAAGGCACTAGGGTCGTGACCCTTGTCTAGGTGATAAATAACGAATTTTAATTCTAAGGTCGGGATATTGATTTGGGATACAACTATAACCAATGCACGAACATACCCACTATATACCTCTCGGTAGTTTGAGTGGCTTTGCCCTAATTACCTCTCTCGAGGCCAATTGGGTGTCAATTGATTAAGCAATTGAGGTTTAGGTAGGGTATTACTCTCTCGAGGTTTAACCCGTTAATTAGGCCATAGTAGGGTTTTACCATTTCTGGGTTTAACCCAATTGATTGGGACTACCAATCTCTTGATAATGCCCTAATTTCCCATTAGGTTAATTTTCTAGACTCAAGTCCTCTTTATCAAGAAGGACCCAAGTCATGGAAAGGCTAATTAGTGTTTGCAACCACTAATTATGGCAATAAGAACCCTCAATTAACCTAAATAGCCAACACCCATTAATTTCCCAACCTTAATTTCAAAAACCCATTATATACCCATACTAGGGTTGAGCCACAACCCTAGCTAATGGGTCTAGCTACTCATAATCAAATATAGAAGCAATGATGGAGAAGAAAGAGAACCCATTAATTGATTCTTAACAAAGATATTGAAGATTCAATGTTAAAAATACAATAATAAAGCTAAAAAGATGAAAACCCAAAAGTATTCACGTGCTCTCTACTTCAGAAATTACCAGATGTCTAAAGAAATTACAAAATAAGCTANGGCGCACCGCGGACCGCGAAAACACGACCGCGGCCTGCGAAAGGCAACTGGTTGCTTAACCACTAGGCTTCTGAAAATTCTCGACCGCAGACCGCAAAATATGGACCGCGACCGCGGTGAGCTATGCCTTGAATTCCATCTCTCTGAAGTTGTGAATCGCGGACCGCGAAATGAGGACCGCGGATCGCGAAACAAGGACCGCAGAACGCGGTCGTGGTGAGCTGTCCTAAGGAATCCACTTCTCTGAATCATGTCACCGCGAAACAAGGACCGCGGCCGCAGTGGCATTTTACTTGATCAGTTATTTTTTGTTGTCATTAGTGCTTGTGCCGGATTCACTCCTTTTTTGAGCCTATTTTTGACTGAATGTCATCTTTTCTGGTTATATCTTGCATCAAGCACAACATATGAGTTTTCGGGGCTAGTTTGTATATAATTATAACCAAAACTTAGGTCTAGAAGAACGGAAAACAAGGCAATAATCCAAGTTATCAACTCCCCCAAACTTAAGCTCTTGCTTGTCCTCAAGCAAACAAAAATAAGCCGCACCCCTATGGTAGCTTCCAAGAAAATCTGGCTGTCCTAATGGTGACCTCAATTAGCATCAGTTGTGACTAACCATATCCCTTAATGCACATGCATCATTGACAATGTCTGAACCTTTTAAAACCACAATTTCAAGTGTGATACAAGAGCTTCGAGGGTTGTTCCAACTCGTTAGTGAGACTCTAACTACCACCTCGGTTAGTGTTGATCCCAGACTCTATTCCACGACTTTCCCTAAGCACCTCACCTTTTAGAATAATAACGCTCAGAACGAGGAATATGGGAAATTGCTCATCTCTCATCAAAGAAAAAGTCCCAAGTCCGGCTCAAAGTACCATAGGCTTGCCCTTTGTGTAAATCACCACTAATATAGGCTTCACTCGAATTGAGATCATACAGGGCTTTTGTGGAAACATGATGAAGGTTGTTGGTTAAGGGTAGGAAGTATTTGGTCAAAGTGAGTTCTATCTTTCCTTAAGCACTTCATTTTTAACTGTTCTCACATTTTCTTGACCCTTTGAGTCATTTTATCTTTGTGCAAACTGTCACGCCTTTTTGTTCATTCTAGCCACATTTCTTCTTTTTATGCATTCCAAACCTTTGGTAACACTTTTTCATCAATTCCCTGTATTTATTTATTTATTTATTATTATTTTTTTCATTTTTTTATTTTCTTTCTTTTTCATTGCCTCCTTTTCTTTTCTTTCTTTTTCGTTGCCCCCTTTTCTTTTCTTTCTTTTTCATTCCCTCCTTTTCTTTTATTTATTTTTCGTTGCCCCCTTTTCTTTTCTTTCTTTTGTGTATTCTTTTTCACTTCATCACATCCCTCGTCTCTCCCCCAAACTTATGTTTTTTGCCTAGCGCCAAGGAAAGATCAGGTGACAAGAGAGGGTAAAAGAATGGTTGAAGGCTTGTAGCTTGGTTTTTGAAAGAAAGGGTTTAAATCTCAAAAGGGTTGACTAGGGAATTTATCTTTAGTAGGCCATGGACGTGTTTAAATGCGTTGTTCAAGCAAAGGAAGTCCTATAGTCACTTCTCAAGTCAAATTGCACCTAGAATTTCGCCTAGACAAAACTCAGTGCAAGTTCTAGACTAGTGGCACGGGACTTGGACTTGAAATTTAAAATTTCTCACCCCTCAATGCTAGGGGATTGCTGCAAAAACCGAGTCGAGGGCCCACAACGACCTTAGTCAGGTTTTGAGTAGCAAAATGGTCCCCAAGGACCACCCGATGATTATCGGCCAACACAAGAGTCTCAAGATCGTCACTATCACCATCCTAAACACAACGATTTGTCTTTGACCATGGGATCAAAGGCAACTTTGTTAGGCCCAAGTGAAGCTTTTCTCGAGGCACCGTTATTCATTCACTAGAAAAAGGAAAAAGAAGAAAAACAAGACCAAAAAGAGAAAAACAGACTCAAAACCTTAAGAAGGTTTTCACACCATCCATCCTTGGGAAGAGCCACCCGGTTCACACAAATTCCACCTTTGGAAAGAACCTTGGCGTTAAGAAAACCAAAGGTTTATTGCTCAGGCAAACTTCAAAACAAGAAGCTAAGAAAGAAAAATAAGAAGCTATAAAATCAAAAAAGTGCGTAAAGTAACATGCATGGGATAGAATGAATATGTACATGAGGGGGATTAGACGAATATACATAGGGGATGAATATTTACAATGAAGAGTTAACTTATACATACCAAAAAGTAAGAAGTTATAAAAGTACTAGGATAGTAAACTAATTTACAAGCCAAAATGGAAAATAAAAAATAAGGAAACGAAAGAAAAATTGTCTGCATTATACAACCCGATTATCATTTAAATGAAATGCCTATAGGGCCACTCCCCCAACTAAGATATAGCATTGTCCCCAATGCTATGTATCAAAAAGAGTTCACACAAAAATATGGGAGCGAGATAGAGAGTAAAGAAAACTCCCTATTGGCCCTCGGCCTGCTGGTCTCTATGATGTTGTGTCTGAGATGGTATAGGGTTTTCCTGTGCCTGTTCCTGGGGTGGAGATGGGTCTGCTGGTGCCTGTGGTGGAGCTCCGGTGGTCTGGGCCTCCTGGCTCTGGGCCTGTAACTGCTCGGAAGCCTGACTCTGTGTGGGAGGGTCTGCCAGCACAAGTCTAATGCCCTCTGTACAGGACAAGACCTTCCTCTTCTTCGTTGGCCTCCCCCGCTCTTCCTCCTGCACTGGCTGCTGCTCTGTGGGGTCTGCTAGTAACGTCTCCAGAGGTATCTGATCCCCCTTGAGCTTGTCCACTTCTTTCCTCAATTCATCCACCGACTCCTTTGAAGCACGAGTCTTCTGCAGCTTCTTTGTTTCCTTTGCCAGCTTTGCCAATGCGGTCTCATGTTTTCCCACTGCCTCCAAGATCTTCCTCTGGTTATCTAGAATCTCCTTTAGTGTGTCCTCAACGGACTGTGGTACCTGTGGTGGGGGAGGAGTAGCTGGGGCTGCTACAGACGTAGAGATTGCAGACAGCTTTGTGGTCGCTGACTGCATCCAGTTGTTGATGCTTGTCAATGTCTGATTGAGCATGTGGGCAGTCATAGGATAGGCTCTAGTGGAGGGAATGTCTGGACCGGTGGAGGTAGAAGGACCTGGAGCCTCCTCTGGAATAGCCGGCTGGGGGAGAGATGATTCCACCATCACCACTGGCTCTTTAGACTGGCCAGTGGAGGCAACGGACTACCCTTGGACTTCTTCTTGGGGTTGTTATCATCCAACAAATCATACCAAGAAAAGGGTGCTTTGGGCTTGACTTTTGTGTCAAAGCGCTTCTTGGTCACCCCTTGGTCTTCACGGTACATAATCAGATAATGAGGAAAAGGGTAAGATGTATCACCTTGTCTGATGACCCGGCTGATGACCTCGGACATAACATGCCCCAAATTTATAGGGTACCCAGCCATAATAGAAGAAACCAGCACAGCTCGACTGAGGGGAAGTGTGGTTTCATGGTGTGTTGGATCTAGCCTGCAGCACATAAAAGTCTCCCACCCCTTAGCTTCAAAATTAAGGGTCTTCCTGGAAATAGTCTTTCCAGTAGGTAGCCAATCCGGAGTCTCCCCGTGCCTAGCCAAGTGCATAGCCAACCAATTCCGAGTTGCATCCTTTTCTGCAAGCTTCTCCCGGTATAAGGAGTCATCCACATCGTCCATGTCCCAATATTCTTTAATAGATTGCCCATCAAACGGCACTGTCAAATTTTGGACTTTGGATGCCTTTGAGTCCTTTTCAAGAAATAGCAAGTTGGTGTAGAACTCTTTCACAATATGCTCATTTGCATCCGGGAGGAACTCATTGAAGTAGAGACAACCTTTCCGTTCCCTGAACTGCCGCTTCACCTCGGGGTTGTGGGACGACAACTCCTTGAGTGTGAATGTTCGCTCCAGTATGAGTGAACGTATGGTCCACAACTCGTTGAACCTATGTAAAGCCGGCTCACTGACAAACCGGTCTTTCCAAACATCCGAGTTTCGAGTACGCTCGACCCCCTCAACCGCTGGTGCATCTCCATCATCCTCACTTGAGTGCTCCCCAGATAGGGAGGCTGTAGGAGAAGTATAGTATGAATGTCCTTTGGAGGCTGATTCAGCTGCTTGAGCTGGGGCTGGGGGAGATGAGGTAGGGTGCAAAGGAGATGACTGCGATGAGGTCTCCTCCGATGGTGCATATTCACTCCCCGATGGTGAAGCAGGGGAGTCTCTAGCATGAGTAGCCCGTCAGGATGCTTGAGGACTAATTGTGACTTTGGAGGGTTGCCTAGGTGCCCCCGGGCCTCTCCCCCTTTGAGGATATCCTCGACCAGTTTGTTTTCGCCCACCGCCTCGTGATTGAACCATTGGCTGCAAAGTAAACACAGGTGAACATGGTTAGTATAAAAAAAACAATGTTGCACAAACACTTACAATTGAACTTAAAGATCAGATGCTCAGTTGAAAGGCCACCGCGGACCGCGAAAAACAAATCGCGGACCGCGGTGGGTAACCCTTGAAGAACTTAAGTCTCTGAACCTTCACACCGCGGACCGTGAAAAGGTGACCGCGGTCGCGGTGCTTCAGGATCAGAGAGCTGCTTATTGAATAACAGGGACTGCGGACCGCGAAACATCGACCGCGGTCTGCGAAGATCAGGTAAGGGCTGCATCACATAAACACCGCGGACCGCGAAAATAGCAATCGGCTAGGGTTTTCAAACTTCTATTATTTCCATGCTCAAATGTTTATTTAGTTAATCTCTACATGTTTAATCAGTGTAATTGTATTCCAAATGGTCTAAAATGAACATTTTGGACTATCCCTAACATTTTTAAAGCCTAGAGATGAAAAATTAAGAAAATGAAGAGAAGAATCTATCAATTAATGAGGAAAATAATGAAATTAAGAAGTTAATTAATCACAATTACACTTACTATATGATTGGATGATGATTTGAAAGAGTGCAATGCAGTTCAGAGGATGTAAGATAAAGACACAGTCCAAGGATGCTCTGAGAAATTGAAGTGCGTAAAGTAAGAAATGAAACCCTAAATGCCTATTTATAGAGAAGAGTTAGGGACCACCCCTTACCTACCGCGGACCGCGGACCGCGAAAAATCGACCGCGGTCCGCGGTCAGTCACTTATGCTGGGCTTAGGCAAGGAGTCACTGCGGTCCCCGAAAAATCGTCCGCGGCCACGGTGAGGCATGTTCAGAGAGGCACTTTGCAGTAACCTGCCTTCGCGGGCCGCGAAAAGATGACCGCGGCCGCGAAGCAAGGTTTTAGAGAGGCACTTTGCAGTAACTTGCCTTCGCGGACCGCGAAAAGATGACCGCGGCCGTGAAGCAAGGTTCAGAGACCTATTTTTCTATACTTAGCCAAATTTCTTGTGTCAAAATCATCTTACAACATCCAAAAACCAATTAGTGCAAAAATGAATCCTATTCTACCAAGAAAAACAAAAGAAAACAAAAATAAAGACACATGGGTTGCCTCCCATGAAGCGCATGATTTAACGTCGCGGCACGACGCATGTTACCAAGATCATTTCAAATGAAGAAGTGCCACCACGTGGCTGTCATCGACCTTGCCAAGATTGTGCTTGACCCGGTGACCATTTACTCTGAAGACTTCACCACTTTTGTTCTTGAGGTCAAGATCCCCAAACGGAGTAACAAATACCACTTCAAAAGGTCCGCTCCATTTGGATTTGAGTTTTCCCGGGAATAACCTCAACCGAGAATCGAACAATAATACCAAATCCCCAACCTTGAACTCCTTTCCTCGAGCATATTTGTCATGTAGGTACTTCATTTTGTCCTTATACAAGGACGAACTGTAGTATGCATGGAATCTAAACTCATCCAACTCATCAATTGCTCCACCCGAAGATTTGCAGCTACATCCCATTCCAAATTCAACTTTTTCAAGGCCCACATAGCCTTGTGCTCCAATTCCACCGGAAGGTGGCAAGCTTTTTTGACGACCAAACGATACGGGGACATCCCAATTGGGGTCTTGTAAGCAGTTCACTAAGCCCAAAGAGCATCATCTAATTTCTTCACCCAGCCGGTCCGATTGGCATTGACCGTTTTGGATAAAATTCTCTTTATCTCCCTGCTGGATACTTCAACTTGGCCACTAGCCTGAGGGTGGTACGGGGTAGTGACTTTATGATTGACCCCATACTTGGAAAGCACGGAGTCGAAGGCTTTGTTGAAAAAATGTGACCCCCCGTCGCTGATGATGGCTCGTGGAGTGCCAAACCTAGTAAAGATATTCTTCTTGAGAAAGGCTATCACACTCCACGCTTCATTATTTGGTAAGGCCACGGCCTCCACCCACTTAGACACATAATCAACCGCTACCAAGATATACGTGTTTCCACATGAACTCACGAATGGCCCCATGAAGTCGATGCCCCAAACGTCAAAGATATCCACTTCAAGAATTGAATTTAGAGGCATCTCGTCCTTCTTGGAAATTCCCCCGGTTCTTTGGCATCCATCACATCTTTTTACTAGATCACTAGCATCCTTATACAAAGTGGGCCAAAAGAACCCACAACTAAGCACTTTAGAGGCAGTTCTTGCCCCTCCATGATGACCACCATACGGTGAGGAGTGGCAAGACTCAAGGATAGCTAGTTGCTCTTCTTCCGGTACACATCTCCCAATCACCCCGTCGGTGCAAATCTTGAAAAGATAAGGCTCATCCCAATAGAAATCCAAGTTGTCCCTTATAAGCTTCTTCCTTTGGTTTGAAGAGAGCTCAAGAGGGAAAACTCCAGTGACGAGGTAATTAGCAATATCCGCAAACCATGGAATCTCTTGCATTGACATTGAAAGGAGTTGTTCATCCGGGAAACTATCATTGATCTCAAGTCCGTCACAAGGACGTCCTTGTTCCTCCAACCGGGACAAATGATCGGCTACTTGATTCTCACTCCATTTTTGGTCCACGATCTCTAAACCAAACTCTTGTAGCAGCAACACCCAACGCATAAGCCTTGCCTTGGAATCCTTCTTCGTCATGAGGTAGCAGAGTGTCTCATGGTCAGTGTGAACTATGACCTTGGCACCCATCAAGTAAGGACGAAACTTTTCCATGGAAAAGACTATAGCTAGAAGCTCCTTCTCTGTGACTGTGTAGTTCATTTGAGCCGAATTCATTCTCTTGCTAGCATAGTATATTGGGTGAAAAACTTTGTTCACCCTTTGTCCAGGCACAACGCCCACAACAACATCGCTTGAATCACACATAAGTTCAAAGGATGCACTCCAATCTGGCACCGTGATGATGGGAGTAGTAGTGAGCTTGTGTTTTAAGAGTTCAAAAGCATGCATACAGTGCTCATCAAAATGGAATTTAGCATCCTTCTCAAGCAACTTGCACAATGGATTCACCACCTTAGAGAAGTCTTTGATAAAGCGCCGGTAAAAACCGACATGGCCAAGGAAACTCCGGATTCCTCTCACTGAAGTAGGTGGTGGAAACTTTGAAATAACCTCGATCTTTGCTTTGTCGACCTCAATGCATTTTTTTGAAATCTTAAGGCCCAATACGATTCCCTTTTCCACCATAAAGTGGCAATTTTCCCAGTTCAAGACCAAATTCATTTCTTCACACCGAGCAAGGACCCTATCAAGATTACCCAAGCATTCGTCGAAAGAATCCCCGACGACACTAAAGTCGTCCATAAACACTTCAAGAAAGTCCTCCACCATGTCGGAGAAGATTTCCATCATACATATTTGGAAAGTGGTCGGGGCGTTGCAAAGCCCGAATGGCATACGAGCAAAGGCAAAAGTGCCATATGGGCAAGTAAAAGTAGTCTTCTCTTGATCCTCTGGGGCGATTAAAATTTGATTATATCCAGAATACCCGTCGAGAAAACAATAGAAGGCCCGGGCCGCGAGCCTATCCAACATTTGATCAAGGAATGGTAAAGGAAAATGGTCATTGCGGGTCACCTTGTTGAGCTTGCGGTAGTCCATACACACCCGCCATCCGGTTACCGTTCTTGTGGGAATGAGCTCATCTTTTTCATTTTTGATTACCGTCATACCACCCATTTTCGGAACGCATTGGACCGGAGAGATCCAAGCGCTATCCGAAATTGGATAGACAACTCCCGCATCGAGCCATTTTATAATCTCCTTCTTCACTACCTCTTGCATCGCTTCATTGAGTCTTCTTTGATGCTCCACAGAGGGTTTGGCCCCATCCCCAATATGATATTGTGCATGCAAAAGGCGGGTCTAATACCCCGAATATCCGCCAAAGTCCACCCGATTGCTTTCTTCCTCCTCCTTAGTACTTTCAAAGTTGAGTCTACCTGCACTTGGGTTAAGCAAGAGGAAATAATAACGGGTAAGTACATGAGGGACCAAGATATTCATACCTGAGATGGGAAGGAAGTGGCTTCAACTCCAGATTCAGAGGTTCTTCAATAGATGGCTTTGTTGGTGGAGTCTTCCGGTTCTCCAAGTCCAATGACAATTTTCTTGGAGCATAGGAATAAGACCCTCTGCCTTGAAGGGCATGGGTGCTTTCAATCATACCATCCACCACGGAGTCTTCATGATTCAATAGGGTCAACTCCACAGGGTCATCAATATGGATCATAGCACTGGCATCATCAATAATAACCTCAGACACGAGGTCCATAAAAGAGCAAACCTCAGTACTGTTGGGCTGCTTCATAGATTTGCATACATGAAAGACCACTTTCTCATTACCCACTCTGAATGTGAGTTCCCCAGCTTCAACATCAACCAAGGCCTTCCAGGTGGCAAGGAAAGGCCTCCCCAATATAATGGGGAACTCAAAATCAACCTCACGGTCACGGATGACAAAATCTGCTGGCAATATAAACTTGTCCACTCTCACTAGCACATCATCAATAATACCTAGGGGTCTCTTCATCAACCTATCCGCCATTTGCAAGTGCATAGAGGTCTCCCTAGGTTGTCAGATGCCCAAAGTCTTAAACACAGAATATGGCATCAAATTAATACTTGCCCCAAGATCACATAGGGCTTTTGCAAAGTCTACACTCCCAATCGTGCAATGAATAGTAAAGGCACCCGGATCCTCAAATTTTGGTGCCATGGAGTGAACAATAACACTTACTTGGTGAGTCATCTTGATGGTCTCACACTCCATGGACCACTTTTTAGTCACTAAGTCCTTCATGAACTTAGCGTATCTAGGCATTTGTTCCAAAGCTTCTACCAATGGTACATTGATGGTGAGACTCTTCATCATATCAATGAACTTTTTGAACTGAGTCTCTTGCTTTTGTTTGGCCAATCTCTGAGGGTAGGGAAGAAGTGGCCTAGGCAATGGTGCCTTGGCTTGTGGGGCCACCGGCTCTGACATGTCAATAATGTGTTCCCTAGACGGGTTCACATTCTTTTCCAAGTCCTCCCCATTGTCATGAATGTCAATTATTACTTCACCTTCTCTTGGATCATCCATCACTTGTTCCACATCAACCGGTGACTCTTCTTGAGGCATGTTTTCATCATCAACAATACTCGTCTTTTGCCCCGAAGTACTTGCTTCACCACCTTTTCCACTCCTTGTAGTCACCGCCATGGCGTGACCGGTATTGTTATTATTCCCACCCTTAGGGTTCACCACCGTATTACTCGGTAGTGCACCCTTCGGGCGTGTGTTTAAGGCATATAAGATTTGTCCCATTTGTACTTCGAGATTCCGAATAGAGGTATTATGGGAGGCCAACTGGGCGTCTGAGTCTGCATTCTTCTCCATCATCTGTTTGAACATATTTTCTATTCGACCCATATCCGAGCTTGAAGAACTTTTACCTTGAGATTGATATGGAGGAGGGTTGCTTGGTTGTAGGTACATCGGGGGCCTTTGAAAACCCGACCCTCGACTACCTTCGCCTCCCCAATTGTTGTTGTTGTTTCTTCCACTCCAATTCTCTTCGTTGTTGTTCCCCCACTCCCGGTCATTATTGTTGTTCCATTGACGATCATTAGTATTGCCCCAATTCCTAGCATTGTTGTTTTTCCGGTTTCGTGGCCTTTGAATCCCCCAGCTTTGATTATTACCCTAATTTTTGCAACCTCGGTTGTTGCTTTGACTATTACCTTGCCCTTGGTAGTTGTTTGCATACATAACATCTTCATCTTAATCATCATAACCCTCATCTTGGTCGTGACCACTCGACCCTTGATCACCATGATCTCCACGGTTTTGCCTAGCATCACCTCGGGGTATCCTTTGGTTTCCTTGCATATTCACTCCCTCCATAGAATTCACTTGCTTCGGCCCTTGCAATTGTTAGAGTTGCGCCTTAGCAAGTTGGGTCATGGTTGTTTTGAGCACGGCAATTGCTTGCCTTTGCTCTTGGAGTTCCTTGTGGAGACTATTCATATCGGTCTCCCCTTGAGTCACATTTGCTCTACTTTGCCAAGCCGAAGATGTGTCGGCCATTTCATCAAGAACTTCACATGTCTCCAGGTAGGTCAACATCATGAAATTACCTCCGGCCAATTGGTTAACCACACATTGGTTTACAGTGTTGATTCCCCGGTAGAAGGTTTGTTGTAACATAACCTCGGTCATAGCATTATTCGGACACTCCGTCACCATGGTTCTATATCGTTCCCATATCTCGTGCAATGGCTCATTTGGCTCTTGTTTGAATTCCAAAATCTCATCACGGAGTGCCGCCATATGACTTGGGGAGAAGAACTTTTCAATAAATTTATCTGCAAGCTCATCCCAAGTTGAGATTGAGTGATTGGGAAGACTCTCAACCAATCTAGTGCTTTTCCCCGAAGAGAGAAGGGGAACAATCAGAGTCTAAGTGCATCCTCCGAGACGTTGGTTCGTTTACTCCACAAACAAGTATCCACGAAGCCCTTGAGATGTTTGTAGGCATTTTGATGCGCGGCCCCGGTGAAATACCCTCGTTGTTCAAGGAGAGTAAGCATAACATTCGTGATTTGAAAGTTCCCCACCTGAATCATCGGCGGGACAATGGCACTTGCGTACCCCTCGTATTGGTAGGACCCGAGGAGCATCCCTAGGAGGAAAATATGGGGGAGAGTATGGAATATCATCTTGGTTGTTGGCCTGTCGGACCCTTCTTGGTGGAGAAAGTTGATTGATTTCCTCTTCCTGATTATCATATACTTCCTCCCCCGGAATCACATTTCCCAGTGGATCAGCCATTGTACACATGTGAATAAAACAAGGCAGTTAAAAGAAAAATATAGAAGGAAGGAAAAACACGCTACGCTTCTAGCCATATAGATAGTCACACTGTTAAACTCCCCGGCAACGGCGCCAAAAAGTGATCACGCCTCACCCACACTACTATATAAATAGTAAGGCAAGGATCGTGTAGATTTTACCCGAATGGTCGGGATCGAATCCACATGGAGTCTATAATAGGAGTGAGTTCCCAAGTAATCTAGAAGGGTCGAGTGTTTCTAATTGCACTTCTAAACATTTGCTTGGTTTGATCTATGCTAATTATATTCTATTGATTGTATGCTAAGTAATGTCTATATTGTTTTTGGTGTTGTTTTCTGATAATAATAAAGGCACTATGGTCGTGACCCTTGTCTAGGTGGATACATAATGAATTTCAATTCTAAAGTCGGGATATTGATTTGGGATACAGCTATAACTAGTGCACGAACATACCCACTATATACCTCTCGGTAGTTTGAGTGGCTTTGCTCTAATTACCTCTCTCGAGGCCAATTGGGTGTCAATTGATCAAGCAATTGAGGTTTAGGTAGGGTATTACTCTCTCGAGGTTTAACCCGTTAATTAGGGCTATAGTAGGGTTTTACCATTTCTGGGTTTAACCCAATTGATTGGAACTACCAATCACTTGATAATGCCCTAATTTCCCATTAGGTTAATTTTCTAGACTCAAGAAGGACCCAAGTCATGGAAAGGCTAATTAGTGTTTGCAAACACTAATTATGGAAATAAGAACCCTCAATTAACCTAAATAGCCAACACCCATTAATTTCCCAACCTTAATTTCAAAAACCCATTATATACCCACACTAGGGTTGAGCCAAGCCCCTAGCTAATGGGTCTAGCTACTCATAATCAAAGATAGAAGCAATGATAAAGAAGAAAGAGAACCCATTAATTGATTCTTAACAAAGATATTGAAGATTCAATGTTAAAAATACAACAATAAAGCTAAAAAGCTAAAAAGATGAAAACCCAAAAGTATTCACGTGCTCTTTACTTCAGAAATTACAAGATGTCTAAAGAAATTACAAAATAAGCAATTTATAGACTGCCATAATTTCGGGCAAAAATGCCCCTGCAGGGCCACCGCGGACCGCGAAAGCACGACCGCGGTCCGCGAAAGGCAACTGGGTGCTTAACCACTGGGCTTCTGAAAATGCTCGACCGCGGACCGCAAAATATGGACTGCGACCGCGGTGAGCTATGCCTTGAATTCCATCTCTCTGAAGTTGTGAACCGCGGACCGCGAAATGAAGACCGCGGCCGCGGTGAGCTGTCCTAAGGAATCCACCTCTCTGAATCATGTCACCGCGGACCGCGAAACAAGGACCGCGGTGGCTTTTTACTTGATCAGTTTTTTTGTTATCCTTGGTGCTTGTGCCGGATTCACTCCTGTTTTGAGCCTATTTTTGACTGAATGTCATCTTTTCTGGTTCAGTCCTGCATCAAGCACAACATATGAGTTTTCGGGGCTACTTTGTATATAATTATAACCAAAACTTAGGTCTAGAAGAACGGAAAACAAGGCAAAAATCCAAGTTATCATCTACCTATTCTTTAGAGCGGTTCACTAAGATCTATATCCACGAGATTGTTCATCTCCATAGTGTGCCGATATCCATTATTTTTAATTGGGACATGTTGTTCACCTAGTAGTTTTGGAGAGCAGTGCAACGAGATTTGGGCACACGGGTTGAGTTGAACACAACATTCAACAACTAGATGGACAAACATTCTGAGCACACCATTCAGATGTAGGAAGATATGCTACACACTTGTGTTATTGATTTAAGCGATTCTTGGGATCGGTTTCTACCACTTGCAGAGTTTGGGTACAACAACAGCTACCAATGAAGTATTCAAATGAATCCTTATGAGGCCTTATATGGGAGGCGATGTCGTTCTCCAATTGGTTTGTTTGAGCCGGGGGAGGTTAGGTTGATGGACACATATCTGGTTCAGGATGCCTTGGAAAAGGTCAAGTTGGTTAAGGATCTGCTTCGCACGGCGCAATCTACACAGAAAAGTTGCATTGAACGGAAGGTTCGTGATATATCATATATGGTGGGAGAGAAGGTATTGCTCAGAGTATCTCCCATGAAGGGCAAGTTTATCCCTCGATATATTTGTCCTTTTGAGGTGCTTGAGAGGACCGGATAGGTGTCCTACAAGCTTGCATTGTCGCCTAGTCTATCGGGTGTTCACTTAGTGTTTCATGTTTTTATGCCTCAAATATATTATGGTGATCTGTGTCATGTTTTGGACTTCAGCACGATTTAGTTAGATGGCGATTTGATATATGACATGAGCCGAATGCCATTTTGGATCGGCAGGTTCGGAACTTAAGATCAATGAATATAGCTTCAGTGAAAGTTTAGTGGAGAGGCTAGCCAATCTAGGAGGCTACTTGGGATATCGAGTGGGAGATGTGGAGCAGATATCCACACATATTTGAGGCTCCGGGTATAATCCTATACCTGTTCGAGGATGAACATTTCTTTAAGGGGGGGAGAATGTAATGACCCGGATGGTTGTTTTAAATATTTTAGGCCTGTTCCCCTATTTATTGCTTATTTTATGTTCATTTGTGGTTATGTGACTTGTCGGGGTGGTTGGTTTGGTTCCAGGTATGTTTCAGAATGAATTGGGATACTTAATCCCAAGGTTAGGAGCATAAGTTGAAAGAGTTCACCAGATGTTGATGTATACTGTAGAATAGAGTCTTGATGGTTCTGATAGCTTAATGTTGTGATTTTTGTACTTCGGGGTATGTCCGGATAATGATTTGAAGGTCTAGGTCATTTTGACTTGGATTGGCAAAAGTTGGAAAGTTGAAGGATTAGAAGGTTGAGAAGTTTGACCGAGAGTTGATGATGTTTAGTTTAAAGTGTATATATTTCTATGTATATCACCTCATGTTTTACTTTTGTTTCGTGAGTTTTAGATGTTAAAAGTGATGATTTATATTAATTTGAAGTGTTTTTGTGTGTAGGAATGATTCGAGAGAAATTGGGGGCGAAATTAGAGCCAAAACAGACGAAACCAGGAAAATTGCGAAATTTGGTGCCACAGGCAGCGCCTGGCACCACATGTGGCACTGTGGGCATATTGCACTTTCAAGGTAGCTCCCTGGTGGGCGCCTGGCGCTACTTAGGGCGCCGGAGACGTGAATTTTGCCTATTTTGCCAGGGACACGGTTTATTCGGCCCTAGACCTACCCAACATGTATAAAAGTAAGACTAAGCTTATTTTTGAGGGGGTTGGATGCCACTTTGGAGGAAAAACACACACGGAATTGATAGGAAGCGAAGGATTCTCAGTTTTCTTCATCTTTTTCTAGTATTTACAATTGATTCAAAACTTATGCAATTGTTTGATTCTACCATGAGCGGCTAAACACCCAATGTTCTGGGGTTGTGATTAGCCATGAATATTGTTGTTCGACATTAGCTTAACCTTGATTTTAATTCATTCAATATATGGTTGTTTCTTCAATTCTGTTTTTAATTGCTTAATTGTCTGGCCAGCAGTTAGGTTATATATACTATCTATGATATGCTTAGGAAAGCCATGTATAGACTAGAGAAGAATTGAAGAGAGCGCGATCTTAACCCTTCAGGGGAGCGGATTTGTGGTTAGGATAGGAATACACCTAGTCATCATGCTTAATTAAATATCGTAATCTTAGTGCGTTCTAATAGATTAATTTCATAGGAATATATGCGTTAATCTATTGAGAATCGGTGAATAGTGCTTCGGGAGAAGGATGTGAGAGCAATTATCGATTAATTAGCAACCATGAGTGAATTATATGAAATGGAGAGTTAATTAGAACACAATACGAATGGTGAATCGATCACAACCCTGGAATATTCGTCTCTATTGAATACACAACAATCAACTCGTTAATTGATAATTAGTTATTTCTTAGAATCGTAGTATACTATTTACATTCCTAGATTTTTATTTTGGCTTGATTGAATAACAATTTTAGTGATTTAGTGAGTAGTTTATACAAGTATCTGTGGGTTCGACACTCAACTTATCATTCTATTACTTGTACGACCACGTATACTTGCGTGTGCGTTTGGGAGCAACAAGTTTTTGGCGCCGTTTTCTGGGACTTGAATATAGACTACTTTCTAGTTTTTGTTTTAATTGTTTATTTTGTTTAGTCTAACGTTACTTGATTGTTTCTCTAATCTCACGAACTTTGATTGAATGCGTAGGGTCAGAAGCCAGGACAGACTCGACGGCTTTGACCCCGAACCTGAGAGAACATTTCACAAGAGTTTGAGGGAAGCAAGGGATACAAACAATATTCAGGAACTCGTTTAGTTTCCTGTGAATATGGCAGAGGAGAAACATATGGTTGTTCAGGAGGTAGCAATGCCCAGTATTGCTAATGTTACCTCCAGCATCGTGAAGCCTAGAATCACTGGGCACTTTGAGGTAAAACAGAGCATGATCCAAGTACTTCATGCAAACGAGCAGTTTATGGGTCTTCCACACGAGGATCCACAACAACACATTCTGAACTTCTTGGATATTAGTGATACTTATATCACTAACGGGGTCACGCCAGATTATGTGAGGCTCACACTTTTTCCATTCTCTCTGTTGGGCGAAGCAAAACGATGGCTAAAGGCAGAACCATCCAATTCCATTACATCATGGAATGATTTGGCAAGAAAATTTTTGGCAAGGTTCTTCCCTTCAGGCAAATTTGCAAAGATCAGAAGTGAGATAGTTTCCTTTAAACAAAAAGCAGGAGAATCTTTATACTCAGCATGGAAAGGATCAAGGGGCTACTCAGAGGCTGTCCTCACCAAAATCAGACGAATGAAGTATTAGTTCACACCTTCATAGAAGGGCTCCATCCCCAAACAAAGATTGTGGTAGATGCTGCAACTGGAGGCCAAGTATTGGAGAAGAACTATGATGAAATATTTGCATTATTGAAAAAATTCTCCAAAAGCAATCCGGAATGGCAAGGTGAGATGGGTAGGAATATGGTACAAAAATCACCAGGGGTTCTTGAATTAGATGTTGTCTCAGCCTTATCAGCACAGATCTCTACGCTGACCAACCAAGTCAATCAGATGACCATGATCATTAACAAGCAACAAGCCCAACCAATGCAACCAGTGCAACAGGTTCAGGTATTTTGTGAAGTCTGTGGAGAGGGTCACATGAGCAATCTATGCCCAGCAAATCCAGAGTCTGTATAGTTTGTGGGTAATGCAAATCGAGGCCAAACAAATCAGTATGGGGACACTTACAATCCCAACTGGAGAAACCACCCTAACTTCTCTTGGGGTGGAAATCAAGGCACTCAGAATAAATATAGGCCTCAAGCACCTCAACAACAATACAGACCACCTCAAGCTGAACAACCAGCTAGCCTTGAAGAGATTATGAAGAGAATGATGGCCAACCAACTAGTTTTTAATCTGAAATTAATGGCTGATCAGCAGGCCCAAGCAACAACAATGAGAAATTTGTAACGCCAAATGGGACAACTTGCCAGTGCCCAAAATACCAAACCAGTAGGGGCTCTTCCTAGTGATACTGAGCCTAATCATAAGGCTCAAGTCTATGCAATTACCTTGAGAAATGGAAGATTACTAGAAGAAGCTCCAAAGAAAAAGAAGAATACAACTCATCGTGAACGAGAATTAGTTCCCAAGTCAGCTGAGGGGAATGAGAAAGATGTTAAAGGACCCGAGCCAGTAATTGAAACAAGGCCACCACCTCCATTTCCACAAAGACTGCAAAAGGAAAAAGATGAGGCTAAGTACAAGAAATTCTTAGATATGTTGGGCCAAGTGAGTGTGAATTTGCCTTTGGTTGAAATTTTGCAGGAAGTGCCTAAGTATGCGAGGTATCTCAGAGATATTGTGGCAAATAAACAAAGACATGCAGAGTTCGAAACAGTTGCACTTATTGAAAAGTGCAGTGCCAGAGTTCAAAATAAGCTTCCTCCTAAGTTGAAGGATCCTGTGAGTTTCACAATTCCTTTGGCTATTGGAAAACAAAAAGTTGGGAGAGCCATGTGTGATTTAGGGGCTAGTATAAATTTGATTCCATCTTCTTTGTTCAAGAAACTCGGATTGGGGGTGCTTAGACCTACTACAATCACTCTACAGTTAGCAGATAGGTCGCTAGTTATGTCGGAAGGAATTATTGAGGATGTGTTAGTTCGAGTGGAAAAGTTTATTCTTCCCGCTGATTGAATTGTGCTTGATTACGAGGCGGATGAGGAAGTGCCCATTATTTTGGGGCGACCATTCTTATCTACCGGTGGAGCAATTATTGATGTGAGGGCAGGGAAGTTAAAAATGAGAGTTGACGATGAGGAGGTCACTTTTGATGTGTACAAGGCATTTAAGCTCCCTAAGCATTATGAGGACTTGTGCATGATTAATGTGGTTGAATTGAAGGGGATAAAACAGAGTCCTTATGTGAATGACAGTGATCCAGAGGAGGTGGTGTTGCAAGCTGAGGGTGTAAAGATGATTGAGAAAAGAGCCAGAGATGAAAAAGGATACCCGTTAAGAGCGTGCAAAAAGGCTAGGCTTCATGGGAGAAAGAAGAAGAGAAAACGCCCAGCCTGAGCAGAGTAGCATAGTCGTGCCACGACTATAAATAAGGCGCTTGTTGGGAGGCAACCCAGCATGTATATATTTTTTTAGTGTCAAGTTTTGTGTTGTTTTGTTGAGTAGGGGAAGTCTGAGTACCCAAAAGTTGAAGTTGAGGATCATGTCCGAGCAAGGCCCAATAGGGTCTCTAGGAGTATTTCTCACCCTTGTTTTAATGTTTTTCTTTGTGATCATGCATCGAGGACTATGCATAACATAAGTGTGGGGTGGGGAAGCTACTTTCTGAAGTGAAGCGTAATTGTATAAAATTATTTTTTTTTAGTTAAGAAACGAAATGAAAAAAAAATAGAAAAAGCTCGTACTTTACCCGACGATGGATCTGTTGGAAAATTTTCTTGAGGGATAAAGTCCGATTAAAAAAATGCCAAAAATATTTTTTTTATTTTTTTTAGGATAATTAGGGTTTAGGCACCGGTTCTTTTCCAAGGGTGTAGCTTGAATCGGGCACTTTAATTTTTTTTTTAGGAATAGTTAGGAAGAAACTGATTAACTTTGAGATACCCATTGACATGTTTGGTGCTGGCATATTAGGTGATGACATACATTATGCTTTCCCCTTGTATTTGGTTTGACAAGTGATTCCTGAGTAAATATAAATAGCCTATTTTGTGACGCCTTAGCTCAGTAGTTTGACTTGTATGCCACATAGTGCAATATTGCTTAATTCTCTCAATTATGTGTGCGTGCTTGATTTTAGGGTTGAACAAAACCGTCGTAATTGAGTCATGTGCAATGTGTGAGTTAGGTCTAGTGATTTTCTATGCTATCCTGTGTAGTATAAAACTTGCCCCGTGTGTTAAGCGAAGCGAAATTGTTGGTTATGCTAATCTAGGAGATGACGTAGGCATTTTCTTTCTTGATGATGGATATACTTGTCCCACAAAAAAAAACAAAAAAAAAAATTCCATTGCTATCCCCTTTGAGCCTATAGACCTTTTCTTTGGCACCCACATTATAAGTCGTACCCCTATTTTGTTCTTAAATAGATATTTTTGCACCATTACCTCCTAAGACACTTAGTCTCTAAAAGAAGTAAGGTGAGAATTTGGGGATTCATTTTTGAGTGGAGCTATAGAAGGGCCCGTTGGTGCACTAAAATTGAAATCAAAAGCCACTAGCCAATGAAATGTATGGAGTGTGTAGAAAAAATATTGTTGCAAAAGAAAGAAGAGAAAATGATAGTGAAAGTATGTATAAAAAGAGACACATCTCCACTTCTTCTTTAATTGTGCTAGTGGACGTATAGAAGTGCTTAATTGAAAAAGGGTTATGTTGAACATGGGTTGTGGCGAGTGAGTTGGTTGAGAAGAATATGTGTCGAATTGTGAATGTAGTGTACTAAAGTACTGAGGGTGGTTGGTCACTATTCCTAAATATATCCTACCTGTCCCTTAGCCTACATTACAAACTTAAAGTCCTCATTGATCCTAGATTTGGCTAGCTTAAATTAGTGGAGATCTACACTACGGGCAAGGTTATGGTACGACCACGGGATGCATATGAATTCTTTGTGAGAGTGAGTGAAATTTTATTCAATTGTGTGATGTTCTTAAATTATATTCAAAAAGCATATTTGAATGTGAGGACTAGTTATATTCACTCTTTTGTTTGTTGGTGAGGGCACATGATCTCATGAGCAATTGGCAATGTTGTAAACTTTCTTGTTGGGTAAGTGCGTGAGTTGAGAGGGATTAGTGGTTACAAGTTGACTCTTGAGGTTTGGTGGTTTCAATTAGGTTGTTGGTATGATTGATAGAGTTGTTATACTTGGGCATGTTTAAAAAGGGAAGAATATGAATTTTTGTATGTTCATGCTTGATTGCCGGTATCGATCATAGTCAAGGGGTAAGGTGTGTGATCTAAAAGTAAAATACTCTTTGATAATGAAATTTGTACGTGTTGAAGGGTAGTAGATTGTCCCATTGCTCGAGGACGAGCAAGAGTCTAAGTGTGGGGTGTTGATGTTTAGCTTAAAGTGTATATATTTCTATGTATATCACCTCATAGTTTACTTTTGTTTCGTGAGTTTTAGATGTTAAATATGATTATTTATATTAATTTGAAGTGTATTTGTGTGTAGGAATGATTCGGGAGAAATTGGAGGCGAAACGCGCTAAATTAGAGCCTAAACGGACGAAATCGGGAAAATTGTGAAATTAGGTGCCACAGGCAGCGCCTGGCACCACCTGTGGCGCTGTGGACAGATTGCATTTTCAAGGTAGTGCCCTGGTGAGCGCCTGGCGCTACCCAGGGCGCCGGAGACGTGAATTTTGCCTATTTTGTCGGGGACACGATTTATTCGTCCCTATACCTACGCAACACGTATAAAAGATGGACTAAGCTTATTTTTCAGGGGGTTGGATGCCACTTTGGAGGAAAAACATTCACGGAATTGTTAGGAAGCGAATGATTCTCAGTTTTCTTCATATTTTTCTAGTATTTATAATTGATTCAAAACTTATGCAATTGTTTGATTCTACCATGAGTGGCTAAACACCCAATGTTCTGGGGTTGTGATTAGCCATGAATATTGTTGTTACATTAGCTTAACCTTGATTTTAATTCACTCAATATATGGTTGTTTCTTCAATTCTGTTTTTAATTGCTTATTTGTCTGGCCAGCAGTTAGGTGCTATATACTATTTATGCTATGCTTGGGAAAGCTGTTTATAGATTAGAGAAGAATTGAAGAGAGCGTGATCTTAACCCTTCAGGGGAGCAGATTTGTGGTTAGGATAGGAATATACCTAGTCACCGTGCTTAATTAAATATCGTAATCTTAGTGCGTCCTAATAGATTAATTTCATAGGAATATAGGCGTTAGTCTTTTAAGAATAGGCGAGTAGTGCTTCGGGAGAAGGCTATGAGAGAAATTATCGATTAATTAGCAACCATGAGTGAATCATATGAAAGGGAGGGTTAATTAGAACACAATACGAATGGTACATCGATCACAACCCTAGAATATTCGTCTCTATTGAATACACAACAATCAACTCGTTACTTGATAATTAGTTATTTCTTAGAATTGTAGTGTACTATAGTTACATTCCTGGATTTTTATTTTGGTTTGATTGAATAACAATTTTAGTGATTTAGTGAGTAGTTTATACAAGTCTCTGTGGGTTCGACACTCAACTTATCATTCTATTACTTGTACGACCACGTGTATTTGCATGTGCGTTTGGGAGCAACAATTGACTTTGTTGATACCGGGCTCGAGTTTTAGTTCCGGGAGTTGGATTAGGTCTGTTGTGTCATTTATGAACTTTGTGCAAAATTTTAGTTCAATCGGAGTTGTATTGATAGGTGTCGGCATGATTTTAGATGTTGGAAATCCGTTTGTTTCATTAGGCTTGAATTGGGGTGCGATTCATGTTTTTGATATTGTTTGATGTGATTTGTGGATCTAATTGCATGCCGTAGCAGGCCTTATAAGATTTATAATAGCACTAGGGTTGGATCCGCGCTTCCAGAGTCTGACATACCAGCAATGAGCGCATGCACACTGATTTATATACACGTGCTTTGGTGATGGGCATTGATACCTGCTATGACGCCCGCAGACCTTGATTCTCTTTCCTTCTATTTTCTTCAATAATGTTCTACTATTTAGACAATTGTACCTGACTTTGTTTTATGTTGAGATATTATAGTGCTCATGTACTCGATGACTCCATGTTTTCGGATGGTTTAAGTAGAGTTACAGTTGTCTTTATCAAATATGTATGAGATTTTTCCGTTGCTGAGCTTATTAAATTAGGATTTAATCCAAATGCTTAGTTGTTATGTGATTGTCGGCTTGCCTAGTAAATATGTTTGGCCCCGTCACGACATGTTGGAATTTTGGGTTGTGACATACTTACTCTACGTTTTTGTATTTAAATCATTCAATACATGTATTAATAATTAATATTATACATTTTTTACTCCAGATTATCCTCCAAAAAGTATATATATATATTCTTGCACGATTCATTTTGAGTATTTCTTATACTGCCAATCAAATATTGTAGTAAGTATTTAGCGACTAACAATTTTATGTGTGCAACCAAAAATTTGCATTAGTTATGGAGCAATTATTTTTTCTCCAGCCAAACAAATACTATATTATTTAATGCAGGATTTTGTGTTAAAACTAATCATGCCTATATAAATAAACAAGTTTAAAGCTATGTTTCATTCCGAGTTACAATTTCATCACAAGCCTAATAAAGCCTTGGAAATACTACTAATTTAAGTTTGGGCTTCTCTCGTTCAATTTTTATTCTGTATATTTCTAGAGAAGTTGTAAGGAAGACCCTTTGAAAACTCGAATGAAGAAAATAACCTCTACTTTTCTTTCTCATATTTTTGGATTCAAAATTTGCTAACACATGGTTCATTGGCTTGAGGGAGGGTCAGGGTCAGGGTCCTTTTTAGCATTTCAACACTTATGGATTACCTGCATTAGGTATGGATAAGGTCTGTGTACAGATTATCCTTCTTAAATTCACATGTTGAGATCAAACTGGGCTTATTGTTATTGTTGTATAGGCTAGCTATTAAAGTATAGCAATTCTCGTTCCCCTCACTTCCGCACTTCATCTCTCTGTCTCTCTGACGTACTCCATCATCAATCCACTCCATGTTGCTGATGTTTCTTTTCCTACCAATAATACAGATCAAAATTAGGTCTCGAAAAACTATATCTCGTCTATATAAAATCCCTAGCAATGTGTATTTATCCATATTCTGATAGTTTTAGATAAACCTAAATCTGTCTTCTTCTTCTTTTTTTTTTTTTTTTCTTGTTCTTAAAACTATGATTTTTAGGTTGAAGAACGGATTTTCTTAAAGTGAAGTGCATGAAAATTATCTATTTGTATTTGATTGTATAAAATTAGATCTTATATTGTTGTTCCCAATTTTGCTACATTTGGGCTTTGCATTTTCAAACATCGTAGGTATCTGTCACGACCCATATTTCCCTGTGATGTGTATAGTGATGGCACCTAGTTTTGGGACTAACTAAGCCTAGCAATTTCTGAATAACAACAATAATAAAGTAAATCTAATAGTCTCGATATAGAAATTTGTAAAGAATTTACAATTTTCTAAAAAATCGGTAGTACAAGTCATAAGCTCTACAGAGTAAACTACATTTCTAAATACAACCGTTTGGAAATGAGTAAAACAGTTGAAACAAGGTAAGAAGATGACTCCAAAGCCTGTGAACGCGGCGGCGGGTTTACATTGAGTCTCCTCTGCAATAATCCGCACAGCTACTAACGATCAATACCTGGAGTTGCACAAAAACGTGCAGAAGTGTAGAATGAGCACATCACAGCGGTGCCCAGTAAGTATCAAGACTAACCTCGGTGAAGTAGTGACGAGGACTAGTCAGGACACCCAATGGTTTAATAAATCAACAGACATAACTATAGGAATGACAGAGTATAACGTCTATCTAATGACTACGCAACATAACTAGTAACATAACAAATAAAAATGCGGAAGGAAATACGGCAAATAAAAACGGAACATCACAATAATACACAAAAGAATGGACGAAATCACCCCGAAAGCCGGAAATCACAATACGGTAGGAACAAGTAATAATTCAGCACTGCAACAGTTTCCACTTAGGCCTTAGCCAACAACCCCTTTTACTTTTGGAAAATTCTTCGAGTGTAAACCTTCACCTGTAAGTTTATATTGGAAGCTTTAAAATATAATCATTTCTAATAGAAAATTCCTTTGAAATATACTTCCTCCGAATATACATATATATATATATATATATATATATATATATATATTGTTTTTCAGAAAAATAATCTTCAAACATAATTCCTTCAAGATAAATGCTTTTCAAACATACACTTCCAATAAATGCCTCTCAAACATAGTTTTCAGCCAAGATAATTGCTTTTCAATTATACCTTTGAAACAATAGTCTTTCAAACATAGTTTTCATCAAGGCAAATGTTTTTCAGCTATACTTTTCAATGATTATCTTTCGATCATAGTTTCATCAAGATAAATCTAAGGGAACTCCGTTCGTAGCTCAGAAATTATCATGTAGTACAGGAAGGATCTCCCAGAATACGTCTGTAGTACCCCAAAAGTAAATATGCAGTGCTGGGGGGATCTCCCAGAATACGTCTGTAGTCCCCAAAGTAAATATGCGGTACATGGGGGATCTCCCGGAATACGTCCATAGTCCCCAATTTAAATATGCAATGCAATCACAGAGATAACAACTACAACACGACATAAACATCGTACATTGCCCCAACAATCACAAGGCAACAGAGATAGAAATGCTATGTACGACGAGGAATCAATATAAGAACTTAAATCACAAGTATGGTAGAACTCATTCACAAAGAATAACCACTTAAAGAAAATAATAAGCGTATAGAACACAACTTAACCAGGAAGAACACCATGTAACAACGAATTCACAGTATTCAAATCCATAACAGGATGTCATCACAAGTCAAGAGATTTCAAATACAAGCTAGTCGACTAAGGTGTAGATCATCTAGATTCCTTTTTAAGGTTGAATGATTATGAGAGACTTTTCACAATCCAAATAAGGTAAGCAGCTACAGATAATCCTAATTGCAATTTCTGCTAAACAACTATAAGGCGAGATATTACTAATTTTAGCTAAATAGACAGTTTATGACGAAAATATAGCATGATGGTAGGAGAGGTAAATCCTTCAATTAAGTCCATTAAGATCAAACCGACCACAGAGGGAATCTAAAAGCAAGTAATTCTAATTTAAACAGGAAGAGATGAAACTCGCAATCAGAAACTCAGTCATAACAATTACGAATTCATACACAGGGAGAATAAGGACCTAAGAACCCTAAAAGGGCAACTTCACGCAAATAAGTCCGGGTACGCACTCGTCACCTCGAGTACACAGGGTACAATCAACATAGAAGACTCAAATCCTAAGGGGTAGTTCCCCCACACATTAGGCAAGATACTTACCTCGAAGACGACAACCCGATACTCTAAAATGGACTTCTCGGGTGAAAAGACCTCCGGACGGCTCAAATTCAACTAGAACAACTTCAAAACACACATAAATCGTAAAAGAAACTATTCTGAATGATAAAGTTTCGATCTTTACAAAAATGTAAATATCGACCCAAAAGTCGACCCCCAGGCCCGCACCTCGTAACCTAACAAAATTTACAAAAATCGAATGCCTATTCCACTTTCCGGAATTCCTTTCCGACCCCGGTATCACATTTGCTACTGCCGACCGGAAATTGCCAAATTTCCAACTTCGCCAATTCAAGCCTAAATCAACTACGAACTTCCAAAACAAATTCCGGGCGCTCTCCAAAGCCAAAAATAACCATACGAAGCTGTTGACATTACCCAAAACTCATTCTGAGGCCTTTTACAAAAAAGTCAAACCTCCGATCAAATCTCACCGCTTAAGCTTCCAAAATTTAAATTCCCTCTTCCAATTCGACTCCGGACCATCCGGTAACTCAATCCAACCATGACCGCAGGTCGATATACACAATGTGAATTTGTTCAATACCTTACGCCACCGAACGGAGCTTAAATTTTCAAATCGACCGGTCGGCAGACTTCAAAGCCATAAGGTAAGAAGATGACTTCAAAGCCTGCGAACGCGGAGGCAGGTTTACATTGAGTCTCCTCTGCAATGATACGCACAACTACTAACGATTAATACCTGGAGCTGCACAAAAATGTGCAAAACTATAGAATGAGCACACCACATCGGTGCCCAGTAAGTATCATGACTAACCTCGGTGAAGTAGTGACCTGGACTAGTCAGGACACCCACTGGTCTAATAAATCAACAGACATAACTATAGGAATGACAAAATATAACATCTATCCAATGACTACACAACATAATTAGTAACATAACAAATAAAAAAATGCGGAAGGAAATACGTAAAATAACAACGGAAGATCACAATAATACACAAAAGAATGGACGAGAAAACCCGGAAAGCCGAACACCACAATACGGTAAGAACAAGTAATAATTCAGCACTGCAACAGTTTCCACATCAGGCCTTAGCCAACAACCCCAACTACTTTTGGAAAATTCTTCGAGTGTAAACCTTCACCCGTAAGTTTATATTGGAAGCTTTAAAATATAATCATTTCACATAGAAAATTCCTTTGAAATATACTTCCTCTGAATACATACATACATACATACATACATACATATATATATATATATATATATATTCAGAAAAATAATCTCCAAACATAATTCCTTCAAGATAAATGCTTTTCAAATATACTCTTCCAATAAATGCCTCTCAAACATAGTTTTCGGCCAAGATAATTGCTTTTCAATTATACCTTTGAAAAAATAGTCTTTCAAACATAGTTTTCATCAAGGCAAATGTTTTTCAGCTATACTTTTCAATGATTATCTTTCGATCATAATTTCATCAAGATAAATCTAAGGGAACTCCGTTCGTAGCTCAGAAATTATCATGTAGTATAGGGAGGATGTCCCAGAATATGTCTGTAGTCCCCAAAAGTAAATATGCAATGCTGGGGGTATCTCCTAGAATACGTCTGTAGTCCCCAAAGTAAATATGCGGTACAGGGGGGATTTCCCGGAATACGTCTGTATTCCACAATTTAAATATGCATTGCAATCACAGAGATAAAAACCACAACACGACAGAAACATCGTACATTGCCCCAACAATCACAAAGCAACAAAGATGGAAATGATATGTACGCCGAGCGAATCAATACAAGAACTTAAATAACAAGAATGGTAGAACTTATTAACAAGGAATAACCACTTGAAGGAAATAATAAGCGTAAAGAACACAACTTAATCAGGGAGAACACCACGTAACAACGAATTCACAGTACTCAAATCCACAATAGAATGTCATCACAAGTCAAGAGATTTCCAATACAAGCTAGCCGACTAAGGTGTAGATCATCTAGATTCCTTTTTAAGGTTGAATGATTATGAGATACTTTTCACAATCCAAATAAGGTAAGCAACTACAGATAATCCTAATTTCAATTTCTCCTAAACAACTATAAAGCGACATATTACTAATTTTAGCTAAATAGACAGTTTATGAAGAAAATATAGCATGATGGTAGGAGAGGTAAATCCTTCAATTAAGAAATGAAACTCGCAATCAGAAACTCAGTCATAACAATTACAAATCATACACAGGGAATATAAGGACCTAAGAACCCTAAAAGGCCAACTTTACACAAATAAATTCGGGTACGCACTCGTCACCTCGCGTACATGGGCTACAATCAATATGGAAGACTCAAATCCTAAGAGGTAGTTCCCCCACACAAGGATAGCCAAGATACTTACCTCGAAGACGACAACCCGATACTCTAAAATGGACTTCTCGGGTGAAAAGACCTCTGGACAACTCATATACAACTAGAACAACTTCAAAACACACATAAATCATATAAGGAACTATTCTGAATGGTAAAGTTTCGATCTTTACAAAAATCTAAAAATCGACCCCCGGTCCCGCACCCCAGAACCCGACAAAATTTACAAAAACCGAATACCCATTCCAATACGAGTTCAACCATACATAATTTATCAAATTCCGATACCATTTGGTCCCTCAAATCACGATTTTTCATTTAAGAAATTTTCTTTCAAAACAAACATTTTCTTCAACCCAATACACAATTTAAATGATAAAAACAAAGATAAAATCATGAAATATATATAATTCTAGGTGAAGATTACTTACCCACTTGATTAGCTTGAAAATCCCCAAGAATCGCTCCCAAATCCGTATCCAAAGCTCAAAATGTGAAGAAAAATGGCTAACCCTCGTTTATAAGAACCTGCCCAAGACATCCGCACCTGCGACCACTTAACCGCATCTGCGCAACCGCTGGTGCGCGAGTCCAACCGCATCTACGCAACCGCTGGTGCACGAGTCCAACCGCACTTGCGCTCCTTCTTGCTCCTGCACCCAAGAGATCTCTTATGCGAGAACCACACATGCGCCCCAATATTCCGCACCTACGCATTCCTTTCCGTACTTGCAAAGCTCGCACCTGTGGTTCCCTATCCGTAGGTGCGGCCACACCAGAACAACAACACCAGTTGCATTTTCCAACTTCAAACTTTCCGTTAACCATCCGAAATCATCCCAAGCCCCTCGGGTCCTCAACCAACTACACCAATAGGTCACATATCAATACACGAACTTAGTCGAACCTTCGGAACACTCAAAATAACACCAAAACACCGAATTAACCCCGAATCCAAGCCTAAGGATTTCTAAACTTTCAAAATTCGCCAACGATGCCGATACCAACCAAACCACGTCTGAATGACCTAAAATTTTGCACACATGTCACAATTGATGTTACGAACCTATTCCATTTTTTGTAATTCCATTCCGACCCCGGTATCACATCTTCTACTACCGACCGGAAATTGCCAAATTTCCAACTTCGCCAATTCAAGCCTAATCAACTACGGACTTCCAAAACGTATTATGGGCGCGCTCCAAAGCCAAAAATCACCATACGAAGCTGTTGACATTACCCAAAACTCATTCCGAGACCGTTTACGCAAAAGTCAAACCTCCGGTCAAATCTCACCGCTTAAGCTTCCAAAATTTAAATTCCCTCTTCCAATTCGACTCCGGACCATCCGGTAATTGAATCCAACCATGCTCGCAGGTCGATATACATAATGTGAAGCTGTTCAAGACCTTATGCCACCGAACGGAGCTTAAATTCTCAAAACGACCGGTCGGGTCGTTACATTATCGTGCCCTAATATATAATAATAAACCTAGGGTCGGTTATTATCTTTTCACTTGTTCGCCGAGGTTGAGGTTTGTTTTTCTTATTCCTAAAGGAATAATGTCATCAGCTCAGTTTTATGTCTAAAAATTATATGCAGCATGATTTCATATATGATGTTATTCTATTATGTAAAGATCTAATTTTATTTTGTTGATTGTAATCTGTAAGGATCGGGAATATATCTCTAGGTTTAAAGAAAAAAGGAATATATCTCTGGAATTTAATAACTTTCTTTTACCTTACCTATAATTCTGGGATTCATATCAGAATCAGCTGCGTAAAGAGGAGACCATCATAATATAATCAACACAACTTTTCACTCATTCATCTCTAGCCTTGTTAGTTCCAAGTTTTTGTTTCGAATTGTTAACTATAATTTTGTTATTTTGTGTTTTTGAATTGTAATATTCGTTTTTTTTTTTGGTTTTTGAACCATACATTGGTTTATATCTAAATTTCTCTTTTATTTTTTCTCAACAGAATCTATGATTTTGGGTTTTAAAATGAATTTTATTAAGTGAAATGCGTGTGTCACTACTATTTGTAGTTGGTTCTAAACTTTATTTTCTATGGAGAGGGTGACTATTGTTCCAAGTTGATCACGGATCAAGTTGTTTGTTCACTATAGTAACTTGGGTCGATATACCTACTATTCATAATAAACCCCTTTATAGGTCCACCAAAGTCCACATTTTGTTAACGAGTATATTGTCAATCACTGATAATGTGAAGTTTCGCTGGTGTCCTAAATATGTCACTATCCGGAATTTTCACATTCGGGACCGTGATGACGCGTAACATTTTACTTGTTAGGCAAGCCAACATTAGCTATGTTTATTAACCATTTTTAACAATTCAAATCAAATGATAACAATTAAACCAAGTAGTCTGAAATAAAGTGATAAACTAATGAACAACGAAATCCAAATACAATGCCAGAAGCTGGAGTCCCGAATACATGAGTGTCTAGAGTACTACAGATAATAGTCCGAACAAAACACAACTGTTTGAATCAAAATAAACAACTAAGATGACATAGAAGGGAATTTCAGGGTTGCAGACGCCGTGTAGCTATACCTCATGTCTCCACATGTAGCTGGATCCGGGAAATTCTCACTCAGTGCCATTGGGACCCACTCTGGTATCTACACAAGAAGTGCAGAGTGTAGTATGAGTACAACCGACCCCATGTACTCTGTAAGTGTCGAGCCTAACCTCGACGAAGTAGTGACGAAGCTAAGGCGGGCCACTTACAATAACCTGTACGTAATAATAATGACAGGAATACAGGAAAAGTAAAGCAGTTAACACATGAAAACAAACTCAAAGTCCAACAACTAGAGAGCCTAGAATATCAAGTCCCATAATCTGATATCAAATTACCGAGGCAAATCCAACAGTCACAAACAAATACCACATATACAATCCGTTGCGGCGCGTAATCTGATCTCATCATATCATCATCTGTCAATATCATAATCCGCTCTTATTTCTCCATTTCAATTCATTACCTTTCAGTTTCCGTCGTGGAGTGCAACCCACTTCCAAACAATTTCAATCAACATAAACAATTTAACAACCAAATTTACAAGAATTTTTACATAAACAGGATAAATGTACGAGGCAATAAAAAACCCCATAATAATAAAAGAATCTCTAACAACTCGAAGTATCAACTTTACCAATTCATAGGTATCTATCAATTAGACAACTCATGCAAGTGAAACCACATTGTAGAAGGCAACAAATATTACAAAAGTATAAGGAGAGTAAAGAATGTGATATTTTAGATGCAAGTAAAGCAATTTGGGACAAGTAATAAATAAGTATGGAGTCATGGAAGAGACAGACACTTCAATACAATAATAATCAAAATGAAAAGTAACAATTATGGCATGAAAGTAAAATAAAGCATGTAACAATTAAGGCATGAAGCAAGATAATCATGAAATAAACGAAAACATGGAAACAAATATCATGACGATGTATATACACTCGTCACCTCGCATATATGTTGTTTTCCACATAATTCAAATAACACATAGTTCATGGTTCCCTAATTCCCTCAAGTCAAGGTTGGACCCAACACTTACCTCACTCCGCAAATCAAGCAATCTATCAACCATGGCCTTGCCCTTCGAACAAGCTTCCAAAACAACCAAATCTAGCAAATTGCTGATAAAATAATTCAAAATAAGCTTTAGAAACTACCCATTAATGAAAGAGGTTCAATTTTGATCATTTTTGAAAAAGTTAAAAAAAGTCAACATCGGGCCCACTTGGTCAAAACCCGATTTACTATATACCTCCAAGCCCGTTTACATGATTTGTTTCTAAATCTGACCTCAATTTGTGGTCTAAATCTCAATTTTACAAAGAATTGCAATGCTACCCATATCCCTAATTTCTACCAGTGTTTTAAAAGGCGTTTTCGGGGCGAGCCCTGGGGCGAAGCTCATCAAAAATGGCACGAGGCGATGGTGTGGGGCGAAAGTCTCAAGAGGCGTACGCCCAGCAATTCGGGGTGTATCCCGGTGTTTGGGGCGTATTTCTGGGCATTCGGGGCCTACGCCCTGACGTTTGAGGCGCATTTTTTAATGTTGCGTAAGCCCTAGAGTCTTTTTCTTACCTTGGTCTATTTTTCTTGTTTGTTCCTTGCTTATTGTCTTAGGTTTTTCTATGAAAAAACAAATTATGGCATCATATAATGAAAATTGGTCGGATGGTAGTTGTTCATACTTTGATGACCCTTGTCCTTATTGTGGAGGACCACACTCGTGGAAAAATTATTTAAATTCTCCCGGGGGTGGATTGTGCGCACAATCTCAAACCCATGAGTGGAGTATTTGTGATAAGTGTGGTCACCAAAATAGTCATTGGTATGATTGTGATTATTTGTTCGTCCCTTACCCAAGCCCCTGTTATGATGATTCTATTTTTTGTGATGAAAATTTTAGGGATGAAGAAGTGGAAGAAATTGAGCATGGCCGAAATGAAGAGTTGAAGCTCATGTTAGAATTCCTACTTGAAGGGGGAAACAAAGAGCAAAATGCCTTAGAGGAGCTTTTGAAAAATAGTCTCCAAAATGACTTGGCACTTGAAAGGTTGCACTCACAAATGGAAGAAATGTTTGAAGCATTAAAGTTCCAAAAATCCTCGGAAGTGAGTGACGACCAAGAACCTTCCTTAGATGATGAAGTCGAAAATCATTCCTTGTCACTCGATCAAAACCAAGAAGAACTCTCAAATGCTCAAAATGAGAAGATGATGTTCATGTTGGAGGCCATTCTTGAAAATAAGGAGAAGCACAACTTTGCACTCTAGGACATGAAACAAGGTGTGACTCAAAATGATGAGATCTGTACTTTGGAGGATCAAATGAAAGCATTG
This sequence comes from Nicotiana undulata, assembly GCA_005239495.1. Taxonomy (NCBI): domain Eukaryota; kingdom Viridiplantae; phylum Streptophyta; class Magnoliopsida; order Solanales; family Solanaceae; genus Nicotiana; species Nicotiana undulata. The sequence goes on from ML285159.1 coordinate 94,057, forward strand.
ATTGAGGCTCATTATTCCTGTCAATTTGAAAGTTTGGAAGGAAGCCAAGAAGAGTCCAATTCCGAGGAAGAAAGTGAGCTTTACTTTGAGGAATCAAGAATTGAACATCCGCCAACCGACTCCATGAGTGTTACTGATGCCAAGAAAAATATGAAATTAGAGTCAACCGGGGTGATTGAAAATATTGTGGAGATTGACTCTAGTCCGGGGGAAAATAGGATGTCAAATTCCGGAAAGTAGTGAAATTTGGATGTTTGATGTCACATTCCAAGCATTTTCCAACATTGGTATTGTGTGGTGATATGGGATTTGAACTACACAAATCAATGAAGGATTGAACGGAGGAAAGACTAATACCATACATTTTACAATTTGAGGGAACAAGAAAGCAAAATGACATTCCTCACATGAAAGCCAAGAAGTGCAAAATGAAGATATTAATGCTTGGCTTGGTCATCGGCATACCACCCCCACCACTCGTGGTCACAAGCTTGATTCCAAGCTAGGTGCCTAGTTCATATCGTCCAAGTGGCGAGAAAAGTGGTAAATTTGACTTGCGTCGTGCCATATTGTTAAATGCGGCGCTTGGTGGGAGGCAACCCATCATTTTATAATTTTTTGGTCATTTTCCTTTTTAGAATAGCTTATTATATTGTTTCTAACCAATCTGCCAAGTTTTAACAATTTTGGGGTTGATTTGAGCGAGTCGGGGTGACTGGGCAGCCAAAAGTAGTAATTGGTGCATAAGTGCAGAACAGGAAACTATTTCACTATGCGATCGCACAAAATTCCACACGTTCCCATAACAATAGAGTTCAGCTAAGGTATGCGTCGCATAAACTGTCACGCAATCGCGAAAATCTATGATTGACTGTTTTATGCGATCGCACCTGATGATACGCGATCGCGTGGGTCTAGCTAAGTCAAATGAACTCTAATCTCTAAACACTGGAAATGAACCATTGCCTACTCTCTTCTTCTCAAAACGAACTTTCTCACCCCCTGGCCCTCAAAAATCATCTCAAGGCTTTTCTGTCTTCAATTCCATACCACTAATCAAGTTTAATTTCAGAGGTATGTGCTTCGTCACTCTAATCTTTCTTCAAGTTCAGTTTCTTGTTCTGCTACTAGTGTAAATGAACAACCATGTTTCTTTCTTCTTCATCTCTACTTCATGTCTAGGATTGATAATTTAGAGTTTTTGTTGTGAATATTGTGTTTGAATGTATGCTTGTTTGCTAGGTAAAGTTGGTTGAGAGAGTGAGTTCTTGATTCTTGAACAAAATTTGGGGTTAGATCTGTGCCTAATTTCTGTGAAACAACAACAACAACAACAACAAACCCAGTTTGATCCCAACATGTGGGGTCTGGGGAGGGTAGTCTGTACGCAGGCCTTACCCCTACCTAATGCAGGTAGAGAAGTGGCTTTCAATAGAATCTCGGCCCAGGAAGGGAAAGAAGAAGAGGGAAGCAAGGAAGGAAGAAAGATGAAGAAGAAAAAAATAAAAAATAAAAATAAAAATAGAAATGCACAAATAAAGGGTAGATAGTATCCAATAATAGAAAGGAATGAAGAAAGATGATATATATAAAAGTAAAAAATAAAAAATAGAAAGGCACATATAAAGGATAAATAGTATCCAATAATAGCAATAGGGAATACCATACTTGCGGCGAACAAAACCACATACCATTATAAAAGTCTAAGAATGTGAAGGGAAATGCATGCTACTATGCCTATCTGTGAACACTATAAACTACCTACTAACCTTCTACATTCTACCTTAATCCTCAACATCCACACTCTCCTATCAAGTGTCATGTCCTCAGTGAGCTGAAGTAGTGTCATGTCCTGCCTAATCACTTCTCTCCAATACTTCTTAGACCTACCTATACCCCTTCTCAAACTCTTCATGGCCAACCTCTCACACCTCCTAACAGGGGCATCAATGCTTCTTCTCCTAGCATGTATGAACCATCTCATCTGCGACTCCCGCATCTTGTCCTCCATGGAGGCTACTCCCACTCTGTCCCGGATAAATTCATTCTTAATCCTATCTCGCCTGGTACACCCACACATCCATCTCAACATCCTCATTTTTGCTACTCCCATCTTCTGCACATAGGAGTTCTTGAGTGGCCAACACTCATCCCCATACAGCATAGCGGGTCGAACCACCACTCGATAAAATACCCTTAAGTCTTAACGGCACATTCTTATCACATAGAACACCGGAAGCGAGCCTCCACTTCATCCACCCCGCTCCGATGCGATGTGTGACATTCTCGTCAATCTCCCTATTACCCTGGATAATAGACCCGAGATACTTAAAACTCGCTCTCTTGGGGATAACTTGAGCATCCAACTTAACCTATACGTCTGCATCATGGGTTGTATGAAAATTTGATGCCCATCATGTGTTTGGGAAAATGGCCAAAAGAAATTCAACTGGGCGAAGAAGAAGACCTTCGCGATTGCGAGGCCCAATTCCGTGATTGCATAAGTCTAAATCCAAACCCTGGGAAATTTCCTTATGCCATCGCGGATTTATGCAACTCAAGAAATTTCTCTTCGCGATCGTCGGGTTATGACCGTGATCGATGCCTTAGCTTCCTGGAAGAAAAACACTGGCTTTGCAGAATTTTGTGTTGTTTCTTTGTGGTTCTTTTCTTTGGCCTAGATACATCATAATACAGTGTATTAAGTACCCGTGCATGCATTTAACATGTGGTCTACCTTTGTAGGTACTTTGAGTATAAAATGGCACCGAAAATGCTGAAAACGTGCAAAAGCCTACTCCCAAAGCTATGGAAGAAGATTATTTTTATGAGACCAGATTCACGGCGACTGAGTGTGAAAGAAACTATGACAAACGCATGTCAAAGAGCATCGTCAAAGAATGGGGCATCCATTTAGACAACCTTGATGCTAAGATGCCAGATGTTTTCCGGAGATTCACTGACAGTGGATGGATGTGCTTTGCTCCTGAACAAATTAAAGCAAACTACTCAGTAGTTTGTGAATTTTATGCCAACGCCTTGAAGACAAATTTCCAGGGGGAAGTATTCACATTTGTCAGGGGCAAGCGGATCAACTTTGGCCCCGAGATAATAAATGTACACTACAGGCATCCCAATGTTGGCAATGAGGTATACAGAGCCAGAGGAAGAGAGAGAGGAACATAATGGTTGGTGGAGAAGCTTCATGACGGGGTGCAACCAACTTGGGAAAAAAGTGCATAAAGGGGTTGATTCTCATGAATTCACATCGAAAGCCAAGACTTGGTTGTCCATTATTTGTGCTAGAATTGTGCTGGCTAAACATGAGTATGAGATGACGCCTGAGAAGGCATTGATGATTTCTGCCATTATGAATGATTTGACAGTGAACGTGGGACGACACATAGTGAGTGAAATTGAGGAAGCATGTAACGGAAGGTCTAAAAGCCTATTCTTTCCCTCATTGATCACTTAGTTATGTTATGATGTTGGGGGTGCTAAAGAACCCGAATGATTATGAGAAGGACCCTGGTGTAGCAATCTATCCATTGCTTCGAAAAGGGCCAACTGGCGGGAAGAATAAGAGAAGACTTGATGTGCTATCTCCTTTATTTGTGTAGTTTGTTAAGACTGCCGAGGGATCCGGTGGTTCCTATGGCTCCACTTCCATTTGTGCAGTTTCTTTTAAGGAACCACATGACCCCATGACTCCACTTCCTTATGGTCCCCCACTATGCACCACATTTCCAAACAAATCTATGGCATAGATGCTCACATTCGACAACTTGTCGTTGGCCTTCCCTCTTGTCCATTTAGGGAGAGCACTTTAACTGGGACTGGTAAGAAGCCACCAACTTTGGATGATGTAGTTCAGGAACAAAAGGCAGTAAAAAACAGGTTAGAAGAAATGAGCCGGAGACAAGGAAAGGTTGAAAGGCGACGGATGAAGTTCAAGGAGAATGAGAAGAAGAAAAGCAATTTTCTGTCCAAGATGATGCACAAGTTGTGTGATGACCCAAAAAAGGGTCATCTTATGTGAATCTAATTTTTGACTATGTTCCGAGCCCCTGAAAGCCTCTGTTAATCTCACCTCGATGTGCATGCGCAGCCCGGGCGCGTAGCCGGGAAGCCTTTATGTGAAAAGTTGATTAAGAGTTTAATTTATGATAATTAATTGAATAGAGTTGACTTTGGTCAACATTTTGGATAAACGGACCCGGATCTGTGATTCGATGGTCCCGGAAGGTCCGTGGGAAAATATGGGACTGGGGCGTATGCCCGGAATCGAATTCCGAGGACCCAAGTCCGAGAAATGAATTTTTAAAGAAAATTATTTTTTTGAAAATATTAAAGGCTTATGAAAATGAACCTTGATGTGAAACCTGTGCTGCCGGGCCCGTATTATGATTTCGGAGCCTGGAACAGGTTCAATATGTGTTATGTAAGTTATCTGTGAAATTTGGTAAGAAACGGACTTGAATTGATTGGTTTCAGATCAAAATGAGAAAATTGGAGTTAATGAAGTTTTGAGGATTTTTAAAGAATTTGAAATTTGGCTTGAAATGTGATTTTATGTTCCCGAGGTACGAATGAAATTCTGAGACCGGGAATAGTTCTGTTATGTCATTTATAACTTTTCTGCAAAATTTGAAGTCATTCCGAGTAGTATAGGTCGGTTCGACGCATTGAAGTGAATTCTAGAATTTCAAGTTCTTAAGTTTTGATTCAATTTGGTTTTGGGGTTGAATTCTGAGTTTCGTGTTTGTTATTCAGGTTCCGGAAGTTCGAGCGAGTCTGTATCATGAATACAGACTTGCCGGTGCTTTTGGACGGGGTCCCGAGGGACTCGGGTGTGTCTTAGATCCCCGGGAGCTAAGTTGGAAAAACCAGAATCTTTTCTATATGGTTTCCTTCTCTACGATCGCAGAAGGTGGGTTGCGATCGCGGAGAAGGATTTTGCTGGGCTGTTGATTGTTCTCTGCAATCGCAGCTTCCCCTTTGCGATCGCAGAGGTCTGGGTTTAACACCTTCGCGATCGCAGCCTTTTATCGCGATCGCATAGAGTCGTGTCTGGGCCGGGTGAGTTTGTTCTTCGCGATCGCAGGACCTCTGCCGTGATCGCAGAGGTCTGGCTAGTTTGTTCTTCGCGATCACATGACCTCTGGCGCGATTGCAGAGGTCTGCCAGTTGGCCTTCGCGATTGCAGTTAAGGAATCCCTGGGCAGTTTTATAAAATACGGGACTTAGCAATTTTCTTCCATTTTCATCTTCCTCTTCAAGTTCTTAGAGAGATCTTCAAGGGACCTTCCACCACTGTTATTGAGGTAAGTAAATTCCATAGTTTTACTAGTTTCAAACATTAATTCTTAGTTAAATTCACTATTAAATTATCTAAAACCATAGAATTAGGTAGTAAT
>MDKH01129776.1:0-39082 GCA_005239495.1 Nicotiana undulata
GAATTGACTGAATTGATCCTCCCAAGTGTTTTTCCTCAATTTGCTGCTCTCCAAAATTGTCTTTCCTCTCTTGGGCGCACTTCTAATGTTTGTATAGGGTTTGGGGCAATAAAATCCCGTGTTTCCACTTTAGTCCCTGTAATTTTCGCGTTTCACCGTTGTCGCGCCAGGACCGCGGCAGGCCAATCTCTCTGATTCTAGTTCTTTCCACCGCGGTCGACCGCGGTCGCGGTGACCTGTCTCCAGATCCTGTTTCGCTTAATTTCTGGTGCACTTCGTGGGTGTTAAGTGGTTAGCCTCCTATTTCCATGGTTGACTCCAAAATTGCTCCAAATTACTCTTCTTGTGAGATATAACCTGCAACGCATGAAAATCACTCATCAGAGCTTTTTGTTATCAATATTCACATTAAAAGCAACACAAAATGTGGTCCATTAGGGGCATAATTATAGTATAATTTACCTATTATCAACACCCCACACTTAAAGCTTTGCTCGTCCTCGAGCAGTTAAACAACACTTTTCGGCCTAATCATCTGGTGCACTACCCCTTAATGCCACACCTGTCATTTTACCCGAAACACTCCAAGTGGTGCAACAACCACACCTCAAGTGAAGACTTTACATGCCATGTCACACTTTTGCTTACTCAAAGTACTCCAGACAGAGGTGAGGATTTACCTTTTCTGCCTGAATTACATGCCCTCACATCCACGGTTGAGAGAAGTTCCACAAATATACAATCATAAAGAACATGAACTTTAAATGAAAAGAATTCACTCACTCTCAACAAAGAACATTCATATGTCACACCGATACGCCATAGGCTTGCCCCTAGTGTAATACTTCACTAATTAAGTCGTTCAGTCTAAGATCAACATGTCTTTATTTTGTTGTAATGTAGGCTAAGGGACGGGTAGGATACATTTGGATATAGTGACTAACCTCCCTAAGCACTTTTAATACATTAACTTTGACATTCAGCCCGATTTTTGTGCTCAACCCACTTGTTCTTCCACAGTTTGTTTCATAATTCACTCCCACTTTTTCCTAAGTGCAACTGGCTTTTCCTTGCCACTCAATATTTAGGACTACATCTTTTCATTGTCCTTCTTTTATTATTTTTATATATCTTTTGTTTTTCATTGCACCTTTCAGTCTATTTCCATGATTTCTTTTGGCGATCACACTACCACCCCACACTTTGCTTTTTATATATATTTTCTAACATTTCAAGTGCTCATAGGAGGTACATGGTTCAAACAGTCAAGCTATTCAAACACAAAAAGAGGGGATCATTATATGGTTATCAAAGAAACAGGCTATAAGCTCAAAGGGGTTAACTATGGTTTATTGCTTACATGTGGAGATACGTTTATGCAGGCTTCACAAAAAAATTTGCCTATATCCTTTCTAGTACCGAACAACTTCTATTTCGCTTCGTACACACACAGGGCAAGTTCTAGGTATCGTATGCAGACATAGAATAAGATGTAACTACCTCACACACACATGGCACATAATCCATTCCGAATTGGTTCATCGACACTCTCAAGTGAGCATTCAAGTTAGACACAGTGTGCAAAATTAAGGCATGATATAAGAGTCTACAAGTGAGCCTAAGCGTCGCACCCTCGAGTTCATTTTGATTGTTCTCAGGTGTATCCACTCAGGGGTGCATTCTTGCTCTTACCCTTCTTTACCCAAGAGAGTCCTAATATTCCTAAAAAAAGAAAAAAAATCTACCTAACCCGGTTCAAGACAAACCCTTGGAAAAGAACCGTGGTAAAAAAAAAAACCAAGGGGAATTTACTACACTACCTAAAAAGAAAATAAAAAAATCATTTTTTTTAATAAATTATGTCGACTTGAACCCTCAAGAGACCCGTCGAAAGGTGTCCATCGTCGGGACAAGGCGATGACACAAAACACAACTAAAAAAAATCTATATTCAACAATCAACTAACCAAAACAGTCATACAACAACAACACATAAGTCTCCCACCCCACAGAAAAATCTGGCATGTCCTCATGACAAATCACAATAAACGCACAGAGGGGTAAGGAAACTTCCCTGAATTTCACTCGGAGTCGGAGTCGGAGGAGGGGTCCATGTTGCAGGCCCTCCCAATTGCGCGGAACCACGCCATCATTCTTCTCTCGGACTTAGCCTGCCGTCTGGACATTGCATCCAACCGTACGTGCAGGCCATCCACTAAGGTGCACAAGTCAGCCACCTCCTCATCCAAAGTGGGCAGTCTGGCGCCCGACCGGGACCCAGAGGGTCCTGACCCATCGTGGGATCTCTGTGGTGGTGCAACAGGGGGTGGGACAGCCTCATCATCATCAATCTCAATGGGCGTGGTGACATCTTTTCCCACAATTATCTTAGCAGCTCGGAATGCAGCCTTCTTTGCCAAATTCCCATCACCAGGGTTGGTGGGCACATTTGCCAGTTTGCACAACCTTGTGACAAGTGAGGGGAAGTAAAACCCTTTGGTTAGCAAAGGCGACCTGATAAACATTTCATCCCCAATGATACGAGCAGCATCGAAGTCCATCCTATTGACGAAGCACCACACCAACAATGCCATTCACATCAGTAGTGTTGCTAGTGGGCAAGAACCGACTACAAATCACGGTGAACCAGCACTTGGCCTCCCAAGTGAAAGAACTAGAATGGAGTGTAATGTTCTCCTTCACCCAGATAGGTTGACCACCCAGACAGATAGATTAAATGAGCATGTTCCAATTCACCGATGGAGATTGATGGGCCTGGTAGTAATCGACTGCGCCGGTGAACTGTGGTATCCTGTAAATGTGATGAATTCTCGCCACGGAGGCCTCCACCACCTTGTCCCTAATAATGACAGAGTGGCACATATGTTCTGGGCATTTCGCATAGAACTCCCGAACCATCATTATGTTGGCTGTCTCCGGCTCCTCAAACAAAAAGTCCAACCCTCGCCGCTTGATCTCCTCATACATGGCGGGGCTGACATCTTGGAGGGATGCTTGGTCTACTGGTACTTCAGGGACATAATTTTTGGCAGCCTTTGCATTGAATCGTTCCTCTGCCTCCTGGGACAGAAAACAAGTTGCGTCCTAGGTAGGCGCTGAAGAGGTGATGCCAGTGTTTCTGCGCTTTCGGGGGGGCCAAGGTTCCTGCAACATGAGAGGGACACAATTAGGAGAATCCTAGAAATGTGCCAGTCGGGTGGGTACTCATACTTCACCACCCGTTGGTTACCAAACAAACCAAACTCGCCACAAGTGGCCAATGTACATCATTAAGGGGGGGCACCCATATCAAAACATACAATACAAGCCCCAACGTCACTACAGTTGCCTCAACTTTCAACATACCAACCTACGTAGGCCCCCATCGACAGTAATGTGCCTCAATTCTTAACACAACCGACCCACATAGGCCCCCAAAATAGAGTAAAATCATTTATTTTTCAACACCCATGCCACATTAACCACCCCACCCCACACAAGATACTAAAAACTTTGAACATACCCTCAACTATCATAAATTAGCCCCAAAGTGGCCACACCCACCATATACAAAACAAAACTATGTGTGGGACCACCAACATCCAAAAACAACCAAGATCGACAACAAAATAACTAAATAAACAAAACCAATTTACAAAAAAGAAAAAGAGAAAAGAAGAGAACTTACTTGAGGATGATACAATGGTGGAGTTAGAGGGGGGAGGCGTTGGGGTTGAAAAAGAAGGGGGAGGAAGGTTGGGAGTTGTTGGGTTGTTGAAGGAGAAAGAGAAGAAAAGAAGAAGAAGGAGGAAGAGGCGTTGGTTTTAGTGTAAGAGGGAGGGGGAAGGTTTATGGGGAGTAGTGGGGTTAATGAGTTAGGGTGGGGGCATTTTTTTTTTGAATTAAAACGAAATAAAATAAAATAAAAACGAAAAAAATTCAAGTCAGCAGACTTACCTGGGCGTGTACAGGGTTCACCGCGGTCGCGGTGAGTTACTAAGGGGTTGTTTTGCCGCGGTCGCGGTGAGTTACTGAGAGGGTCTTTCACCGCGGTCGCAGTGAGTTACTGAGAGGGTCTTTCACTGCGGTCGCGGTGAGTTACTGAGAGGGTCTTTCACTGTCGTCGCAGTGAGTTACTGAGAGGGTCTTTCACCACGGTCACGCCGCGGTGACAATTTTCGAGGCTTGTCAGCTTGGTTTCGCAATTTACTCAGTTTTTACCCCGTTTTCACCTTACTAGATTTGTGTTATGCCCCAGGCTTTTGCTCAACACCCTCCACAACTGTCTTGTACACCAAAAACATGTTAACAAAATACTACTATCATGGGTTGCCTCCCACGCAGCGCCTGATTTAACGTCACGGCACGACGTGTACAACAATCAATGGGTTGCCTCCCATGAAGCGCCTGATTTAACGTCGCGGCACGACTCAACACATGTGTTACGCATCGGCCAAGTCCACTGAGGTCTTATGACGTGCAATGTCACCATCCCAATAGTGCTTTATTCTCTAACCATTTACTAAGAATGTGTCATTCGAGCTATTATCACGCAATTCCACCGCTCCGTGAGGCCTTACACTTACCACAACGAAAGGACCTGCCCAACGAGACTTAAGCTTTCTGGGGAAAAGCTTCAACCTTGAATTGAACAAGAGAACTTCCTGGCCTGGTTCGAACTCACGATGTTTAATGTGCTTGTCATGCCACCTTTTCGTCTTTTCTTTATATAGCTTGGCATTTTCATATGCGTGCAGTCGAAACTCATCAAGCTCATTTAATTGCAGCAATCTCTTTTCTCCAGCTGAGTCCATCTCCATATTTAGCTTTTTAATCGCCCAATAAGCTTTGTGTTCAATCTCAACGGGAAAATGGCATGCTTTCCCATAAACCAACCTATATGGAGAAGTCCCAATGGGGGTCTTGTATGCAGTTCGATATGCCCATAATGCGTCGTCCAATTTCGCGGCCCAATCTTTTCTATTCCCGCTCACTGTTTTCTCCAAAGTCTACTTTACCTCTCTGTTTGAAACTTCGACTTGACCAATCGTTTGGGGATGATAGGCAGTAGAAACCTTATGCTTGACTCCATATTTCGCAAGAACATTATTCATCAATTTGTTACAAAAGTGAGTACCACCGTCACTTATCAACACCCTTGGAGTCCCAAAACGTGTGAAGATGTGCTTCTTGAAAAAACTTACCACCACCTTTGCGTCATTAGTAGGAAGAGAAATGGCCTCTACCCACTTAGACACATAATCAACCGCCACTAGGATGTACCTGTGACCATTAGAATATGGGAAGGGTCCCATGAAATCAATCCCCCAGACATCAAAAAGCTCAACTGCTAGGATATTTTGCAAGGGAATCTGGTGCTTCTTCGTGATAGTTCCTGTTCGTTGGCATCTGTCACAACTTTTAACAATGGCATGTGCATCCTTAAACAGTTTTGGCCAATAGAAACCCGATTGTAGCACTTTTTGAGCAGTCATATCCCCACCGTGATGACCGCCATATGGTGAAGCATGGCAGTCATACAATATTGCGTTCATCTCTTCCTTAGGAACACATCTCCGCACCAACTGATCTACGCACTGCCTATATAAGAATGGCTCATCCCATATGTAGAGCCTCACATCATGTAAGAATCTTCTTCTATTGTCAGGTGTCAATTCCGGTGGTGTCACCCCACTTGCAATAAAATTCACATAATCAGCATACCATGGGGCTTCACCTGAGGTGATTGCTAATAATTTCTCTTCGGGGAATGTTTCTTTGATGGACCCCCCGTCCAGCTACATGGCTCCGATTTTCGAGGCGGGACAAGTGATCGGCCACGTGATTTTCTGTCCCTTTTCGATCTCGAATCTCTAAGTCAAATTCTTGCAAGAGTAAGACCCAACGAATCAGCCTTGGATTAACGTATTTCTTTTCAAATAAATACCTGATAGCTGAGTGATCTGTGTAGACGATGACTTTTGTCCCCACCAGATAGGATCTGAACTTGTCAAACGCCCACACCACTGCAAGCAACTCTTTTTCAGTAACTGTGTAATTCATCTGGGCTGAATTCAGAGTCTTGCTCGCATATTAAATGGAGTGGAATATTTTGTTTCTCCTCTTCCCCAAAACAGCTCTGATTGCTATGTCACTTGCATCACACATCAACTCAAAGGGATGCCCCCAATCCAGGGCAACAATAATTGGAGTAGTCACTAGCTTTCCCTTCAGCGCCTCAAATGCTTTCAGACATGCATCATCAAACTTGAAGGGGACATCTTTCTTAAGAGCGTGCACAAAGGAGAAGAAACTTTCAAAAAATCTTTAATGAAACGACGATAAAAACCTGCATGGCCCAAGAAGTTGCGAATGCCTTTTACGGAGATTGGTGGGGGCAATTTTTCAATCGCCTCCAACTTTGCTCTATCCACCTGCAACCCATTATTGGACACTTTATGCCCCAAGACTATACCCTCACGTACCATGAAAAGGCACTTTTCCCAGTTTAGGACCAGGTTTGTCTCTTCACATCTGGTAAGTACTTTATCAAGGTTCATTAAACAATTATCTAAAGAGTGCCCAAACACCGAGAAGTCATCCATGAACACTTCCACACATCTTTCACCATGTCAGTAAAAATAGCCATCATGCACCTTTGAAAAGTCGCAGGTGCATTACAGAGACCAAACGACATTCGTTTGAACGCATACGTGCCATAGGGACACGTAAATGTGGTTTTCTCTTGGTCCTCAGGGGCTATAGCAATCTGATTATACCCCGAATAACCATCCAGGAAACAGTAGTATTCCTGGCCAGCTAACCTGTCAAGCATTTGGTCAATAAAGAGGAGGGGGAAGTGGTCTTTCCGGGTGGCATTGTTCAATTTTCTATAATCAATGCAAATTCTCCACCCGGTGACAGTTCTTGTAGGAATTAAATCATTATTTTCATTAACCACAACAGTCATCCCTCCTTTCTTAGGTACACATTGAACGGGGCTTACCCATTTGCTGTCAGAGACAGGAAATACAATACCTGCATCAAGCCACTTAATCACTTCTTTTCTTACCACCTCTTTCATGACTGGATTCAGTTGGCGTTGTTGCTCTACACTTGGCGTGTGCCCTTCCTCCATGAGGATTTTATGCATGCAGAAAGCTGGACTAATGCCTCTAATGTCAGACATTGTCCACCTAATTGCTCTCTTGTGTTCCCGTAGCATTATCAATAATTTTGCTTCCTGCAATTCAGATAAGTCAGAATAAAGAATAACAGGTAAGGTGTTAGAGTTACCCAAATAAGCATATTGAAGGTGAGGTGGTAGGGGTTTAAGCTCCAATTTTGGAGCTTCCTTAATTGATGGCTTTGGAGAGTGCCCACTCAGCCTATTGAGAGGCTCAAATGGGGGTCTTCCCTGCATGTACGCACATGATGCATCTAGAATATGCATCATCTCTTCAACCTCATCATCAATCAGCACGCTATCGAACAACATGAGTGCTTTTTCTAGAGAATCGTATAGATGCACACTCGTGTCACGAAGTTGCTCATCCACCTCCAAAACAGATATCATGGAAAGCTCTTCATAGTGGCGGGGAAGTTGGATTGCTTTGTACACATTAAAGACTGTTTCCTCGTCGTCCACCCTCATTATCATTTTCCCCTCTCTCACTTTGATTATTGCATAACCTGTAGACAAGAGAGGCCGTCCCACTATGATTGTAACTTGTTCATCAGCCTCAAAATCTAGAATAATGAAATCAGCTGGGAAGATGAATTTCCCAATCTGCAGCAACACATCTTCAATAACTCCCTCAGGGTGGGCTATGGATCTATCAGCTAATTGTAACATCACAGTAGTGGGTCTCGGAGCTCCCAGACCCAATTTCTTGAACAAGGATAGGGGCATCAGATTTATGCTTGCCCCTAAATCACAAAGAGCACGCCCCGCATCAATATTGCCAATTTGCACAGGAATGGTGAAACTGCCAGGATCCTTAAGCTTTTGAGGAAGCTTGTTTTGGACCCTTGAGGTGCACTCCTCAGTAAGTGCAATTGTCTCGAACTCAGTCAATTTTCTCTTATGAGCCACTATATCCTTGATGTACTTGGCATATTGCGAAATTTCACGAAGCATATCCACCAATGGAATATTTAATTGAACCTAGCTCAACATAGAGAGAAATTTGCTGAACATGCGATCATTATTCTTTTTCTTCAACCTCTGGGGGGAAGGGAGTGGTGGCCTATCAATCTCTACTGGCTCTGAACCTGCATTATTTTTCTTTGCTTCGGGTGCTGCCTTAGGGATCAGCTCTCCTTCAGGTGTAGGCTTGTCCTTTCTATTCTTTTGCACTTCCTCTAATTCTCTCCCGTTTCTGAGTGTAACTGCATTAACTTGAGGATTTTTCTCTGTATCACTGGGAAGAGCACCTGCAGGTCTAGTATTTTGATTTTATGCTAACTTCCCCATTTGCCTCTCAAGATTCCTGAAATCAGTCCTGTGCTGTTGGTTGTCAAGCAACAACTTCTTAAGCAAGTCATTCGTACTCTCTTCTGCCTGTTGGGGTGGTTTCTGGGGTTGATTGAAATTACCTTGGGGCCTATATTGATTCTGATTTTGTTGATTTCCGCCCCATGAAAAAGTAGGATGATTCCTCCAATTTGGATTGTATGTGTTCCCATATTGTGCTTGTTGATTCATTGGACCCCTGTTTTGCTGCCCCACATAATATACAGACTCTGGATTTGTGGGGCACATGTCACTCACATGACTGTCACCACATATCTCGCAGCAAATAGACATCTGTTGCACATATTGCATTTGTTGTGTGTGTTGCATTGCCATTCTGTTCATATGATTCGCCAGCTTTGCAATATCTGCTCTCATGGCTGAAACGTCATCAAGTTCCATCACTCCTGCTGCCTTTGGTTTAATTGCTCTTCTTGCATCCCCATCTCCTTGACAATTATGATCATTAGCAGTGAAGTTATTTAGCAAGAGTTGAATTTCACTGTATGGTCTGGCCATGCAACTACCCCCACATGTTGAGTCAAGATTCATCTTTGATGCCTCTTCTAGCCCATCAACAAAAGTGTGCCCCAATACCTCATCAGTATGACAATGATGTGGGAAGTCTCTGAGTAGCTTTTTGTACCTTTCCCAAGCTTGACGAAGTGTTTCGCCATCTTATTGATGAAACCCAAGAATTTGGCTCCTCGGCGCTTTTGTCTTTTTAGTAGGGAAAAACTTGATTAAGAATTTCCTTGCTAAATCATCCCAAGTGCTGATTGAATTTGCGGGCTCTTTGTGCAACCATTCCTTAGCTTCCCTCAATAGTGAAAAGGGAAACAATGTCAGCCTGGCATAGTCCTTGGAAACGTTCGGATAATTGTAAGTGTCCGTGATTTCCAAGAAGTTCTGAATATGCCTTTGCGGGTCTTCATGAGATAGACCCACATACTGCCCTGTGGACTGAATCAGCTGTACCATGTACTGTTTGAGTTCAAAATGCCCTGTGATGTGAGGCTTCACGATAGCCTGAGTCATATTAGCCAGATTGGGCCTCGCTGCCTCTATCACCGGACGTTCCTCATTACCTGCCATCTCTATTGGATGTGGTTGAACTACAATGTCCAACTCTCCTTCTATTCTCGTTCTTGCGTCGGCCTCCCTCCTTATTCTATGAAGTGTGCGTTCAATTTATGGATCCAAAGGAAGGAGGTTGTCTGCGCTTCTACTCCTCCGCATTCAAGAGAAGAGCCTGCGTTGACACAAACAAAACAAACGGAAACGTAAAACTTGAACAAATAAGTAATAAAAGCTTAACTTAGTCAAACAACTAATATCTAAGTCCCCGACAACGGCGCCAAAAACTTGTTGCGACCAAACACACACACAAGTACACGTGGTCGTCAAGTAATAAAGTAGTGAGTAGAGTATCGTCCCACGAAGACTTATGATTAACTTTTGACAAAATCAACTCAATTAACTTATCAGTTCAAGAAATTTAACACAAGAGATATGATGAATTAATTTACTACCTAAGAATACCAAGTAATTAATTAACTAAAAATCAACCAAAACTAATAGCAATTTCGATTAACAATTAATAGGAGGGAATATTCCAGGGTCACGGGCTACTTAACACTCGAGTTATGTTCTTGGCTTAAAATAACTAGTTGAATTATCTAGATCGTTGATTGACAAGGTTTATGTTACTCGTAAGAATCTTTCGAATTCTTACTCGCCTATTCAAGTTAACTTAATGCCTATATGTCTATGGAACCAAGATTAACAAAAATGCAATAGCACTTCCTGTATTTCAACCAAGCAAGGCAATTAGGTATATGTCTATCCTAATTGCGAATTCGTTCCCCGATGCCCGGGTTCAAGAACTTGCTCTATTTAATTCTATATGCAATCTAGAGTTCCCACTTTCGAGTTCAACTCTAGATTCGTGGATGGTATTTCACTGTTAGCTACTCAGTAAAATAATTAAGAACAGAATTAAATAAACAACCCAATATGATAAAATCAACTTCGTTAAATTAAACTTTGAAAATAACTTTCATGTCTTACCCATGACCCTAGAAAAATAGGGTTCTTAGACACACATGTTCATACAATCATCAATTATCATGTTTTGAGACATACAATCAATGAAAACTAGAGAAGATGTGGAAGAATTGACTGAATTGATCCTCCTAAGTGTTTTTCCTCAATTTGCTGCTCTCCAAAATTGTCTTTCCTCTCTTGGGCGGACTTCTAATGCTTATATAGGGTTTGGGGCAATAAAATTCTGTATTTGCTCTTTAGTCCCTGGAATTTCCGTGTTTCACAGATGTCGCGCCGTGGTCGCGCCAGGACCGCGGCAGGCCAACCTCTCTGATTCTAGTTCTTTCCACCGCGGTTGACCTGTCTCCAGATCCTGTTTCGCTTAATTTCTGGTGCACTTCGTGGGTGTTATGTGATTGGCCTCCTATTTCCATGGTTGACTCCAAAATTGCTCCAAATTACTCTTCTTGTGAGATATAACCTGCAACGCATGAAAAGCACTCATCAGAGCATTTTGTTATCAATATTCACATTAAAAGCAACACAAAATGTGGTCCATTAGGGGCATAATTATAGTATAATTTACCTATTATCACTCATTTTACACCACAACTTTAAAAATCTTTTCTCTTTTCTTAAATTTCATGTCTAATCAAATGGGTTCACATAAATTGAAACAGATAGTGTATTGATTTAACTTTAGTAAACACAAGAAACAATGCACGTCGTATTCAAGTTTTATCGTAATGATTGTTGATGTTCTATTTATGTACACATTGTTTTTTAAAAGTTTGTTTAAGGTGACATTTTGAGATATAGGTGAGATGTTTCACTGAATAGTCAGTCATCTATGAGGGGTCGTTTGGTTGGAATACGATTTATACCGGTATAAGTTATGCCGATATAAGTTATATTGGGATAAGTTATGCTGAGATTGTTGTTTATTCATTGTTTGATATGTTGTATTAAGAAGGACAATTGCATAATTTTTAAGAAGAAGGTATAAGTTATACCGTTGCTAATTACCCCACCTTCTATAAGGTAACAACCAAGATAACGTATATCTGGTTTGCTAACCAAACATGGTATTAAGGTGGTATTAAATTTTTATACCACCCTTATACCTTTTTATACGTCGTACCAAACGAACCCTTAGGCTATTGTATATATACAAAGTTTGATACTTTGACTGGTTCATGAAAGTTTTATTTAATGCCACAATTATTTACTTCATAAAGGGTAAAGAGGTTATGTGCTTAGATTTTAAGAAAAAATCAACGATATCAACAGTGTGTTAAAGAAAAAAAACCTTGAGCATATATATCTGTCATTAGTACTCTTGCACAAACATGCGTTGTCATCCTATACTTGCTTCAGATATGTCCTTATTTTAAACGGCCCATATGGAGGGCATATTTGGTCCATTAAAGTTCTTAAGCTTTATGTTATTGAGTTATTTTGTTTGGTTCATGGCAACGTAATGGAAGTTTGTAATGACAAAATTCCCCTCAAACCGATTACTTCCTCACGTAAATCTTAAATACGAACAAAGAGAAGCGAAATGTGGAAAACCCTAAACCATTTTGCTAAAAAAGAAACCTATATAGTGGTCGGCCAGTTTGAGAGGTTTCTCTTCCAAGAGATAGTTTATGTTTTTGTATACTTTTACTTCTCTTTTGTTCCTAAATCATGCTTCTCTTTATTCCTAAGCAAATTCTATCATGCTTTATTGATATGAAGCGAGTAAGTAATTTATTTTTTTGTTATTGGTCCGGCATATTTGATTTATGCAATTGATTCATTTATGGAAAAAATGTTAGACTTATCCCTCTACTTCGATAAATTGTTTACGTTAATCCCTTGTTCTACATTTGGTCCAAATATGCACCTACCGTTATGTATACAGTTGAAATCGGGCATGTCCAATTTCATAGGCACAAGGAACTGCCTCGAGAGTAATCTCGTAATGGTCCGGGTTCGAGCTTGAAGACAGAGTATGGAGTGTGAAGATCGAAGTGCTCGCTGAAGATCGAGACCGAGCATAACCGACTTCGAGTGAGGCATAATAACAGAATGGTGAGATAATAGCAATTGATCGATGATCACGGCGAAAATCACGGAGCGAATCGGATCAAGCGGTTATTGACGCCAATCGTGAGATTTACTTCCATTGTTAGAATTGTACATTATATAGGATTCCCCTATTATATAAAGGGGGTATCCCATTCATTTGGATCATCATCATTCACTGATAAAAAATATATATGCTGCTCTATTATTGTTCATTATTGTTTACTATTGTTCGTCACTATTCTTATTACCCAACCTCGAGACCATCTCGAATCGAGGTCGAACGCTCTGCTAGAACACTGGTTTGATTTATTTTATTGTTCAATTTATTCATCTAGTTCATTGTTTATCAATTGGTATTAGATTAGATCACGTATCCTTAAAAATACAATATGAGTTTAATTGTTACTCGAATTTTAGGGTAAACAATTTGGCACCCACCGTGGGGCTAAGGGATAATAGTGATTATTCAGTACTGATTCAAGTAAAACACACTATTTTACGCTTGTTCTTGTCAAGAATTTTTGCTTTCAGGTTGAAACATGTCAAACTCACAAAGCGCATCCTCACACGGTGACAATGGCCTCGGACTTCATGGGGAAAACAAAAATGTGATTGCTCTAGGAATCGAGGTGCCACATGCTGATCTCGGAGGAGTACTGCCCATTAACCCAATCGATGTCAGTTCGCACGTTGCTTTGAATGCAGACTTAGGCGCAGATCTCGAGGGGAGTGTACGTAGAGAAGGCTGATCCGATGGCCAAGGTACACAGGGCAGAGGAGACGAATGAGTTAGTCTCTAAGTGATATTCGAAATGCTTCAGGCTCAACAAGCCGCCATTGCTTAGTTACAAAATCAGCACAGAGCTCCAAATAGGGTTGATCTAGAGATTACTCGTCGTACCGAGCCAGTACCGAAAAGATCGAGCGATAACACATCGGGGACCGATACTAATGTAATGAAAATGCTCGAGGAGCTTACCAAGAGAATTGAATCATGAGAGAAGAAAATCGAAACCAATGATAAAAAGGTGGAGACTTACAACTCCCGAGTTGACTAGATACCGGGGGCACCATCAATCTTGAAAGGAATGGATTCGAAGAAGTTTGTGCAATAACCCTTCCCTCCGAGCGCGGCTCCGAATCCCATTCCAAAGAAGTTCCGTATGCCTGACATGCTCAAATATAACGAGACCACTGAACCCATTAAGCGTGTTACCTCTTACACATGCGCCATTAAGGGTAATGATTTGGAGGAGGACGAGATCGAGTCAGTGTTGTTGAAAAAGTTATGAGAGACCTTGTTGAAGGGAGCAATGATTTGGTATCACAACCTACCACCAAATTCCATCGATTCATTCGCCATGTTGGCGGATTCTTTTGTAAAAGCGCATGTTGGGGCCATAAAGGTCACAACAAGGAAATCGGACCGCTTCAAGGTAAGACAACGGTATAAGGAGATGCTAAGGTAGTTCGTGTCTCGATTTCAAATGGAGCGCATGGATTTGCCTCCGGTCACAGATGATTAGGCCGTTCAAGCTTTCACCCAAGGGTTGAATGAATATAGTTCGATAGCGCCACGTCAGTTGAAACAAAATTTGATCGAGTATCCAGTTGTAACTTGGGTAGATGTACATAATAGGTATCAATCGAAGGTCAGGGTCAATGACGATCAATTAGGAGCTCCTTCTGGTTCAGTGCATCAAAATAGGTCGACAGGCAAAAATCAGAGGGACGTCAATAGGGAGCCAAGGTCGAACAAAGAGCGATACCAACCATATATTGCAGATCGAAGGAACAACGGTCCGGGACGCAATTCCACCCAGAACAATCGAAGAGGTGATTTAGGACAAAGTTATCGAGGACTAATGAGCAAGAGTGGTTTTGACAATTATGCAGATCCCACAAAGGCACCTCTTACTTAGCTATCGGAATATAATTTCAGCATCAATGCCTCGGGAATCGTATCAGTTATCGGAAGAATCAAAGATACTAGGTGGCCAAGACCCATACAGACCAATCCTTCCCGAAGAAACCCAAACTTAATGTGCAAGTATCATGGCATGCACGGTCATAGGACCAAATATTGAATGCAATTAAGGGAGGAGGTAGCCCGTCTATTCAATGAGGGCCACCTTCAAGAGTTCCTCAGTGATCGAGCTAAGAATCATTTCAGGGAAAGGGACGCCAATAGGAAGAATGAACAAGAAGAACCTAAACATGCCATTCATATAATCATCGGTGGGGTCGACGTTCAACAAAGACCCATATTCAAACACACTAAGGTGTCAATCACTAGAGAAAAATTCTACCCAAAGTTCTTTGGGCATATCGAACAACATCGAAGTCCAGCACAGGAGCGACTCCCTTTTCCTTATTGTATGGCTCTGAAGCCTTGATTTCAGTCGAGGTCGAAGAACCCAGTGCCAAGTTTCGACATACAACAAAGGAATTGAACCACGAGGCTATGAATACTGGCCTCGAATTGTTAGATGAAAAATGAGAAGCTACACGCATTCGAATGGCTGCGCAAAAGCAACGAATTGAAAGGTACTACAATAGAAGAACCAACATTCGCCACTTCAGAGTCGGGGACTTAGTCCTTAGAGAATTCACCATCACACTAGAGATCCTAACGAAGGGAAGCTCGGCCCCAATTGGGAAGGGCCCTACCAAGTCCTCGATATAGTTGGAAAAGGATCTTATAAACTCAGAACAATGGACGGCGAACCACTACCAAACAACTGGAACATATCACTTCTCAAGCGATATTATTGTTAAGGTATGACTTTCTCCCTTCTTTAATTTACATATATATTCGGTGCTAACTCATTGCATGAGTTATCCCAAAGACATCGATACCTCAGGTTTTAAAGTACGCATTGCACTCTTGTTCCCTTAGATCGGTTTTTATTCCAATTGGATTTTTCTGGTAAGGTTTTTAACGAGGGAACATTTATGTGCTACATGAGGACAATTCAATAGTATCCAAGACTTCTTTGCAATCAACCTCTAATACTGGGGGGCATCACCCTCGGATGTTGTATTCTCGAGAAAAGTACTTCATGTCAAAGGGCCTCAATAGGGAAAACTTTGTAATGGGCCAAACGGTCGAATGAACCGTGTCCATATAGATTAGTCGATTCCCAATGGCAAAACATGTACGCATGTATAAATTATTCAAAGAAGCATTCTTTATTTATCAAATATCTCGTGTCTCGAAGCAAATTCTCTATTATGCAAACTCATACTTATGATTTTGTGAGAAACGGCTCAAGAGCCAAGTGCAATATACCTCGAGTACTCGGGGACTGCCATCGATGATAGGCACATTCGAGTTATCTAAAATCAAAGTCACAAGACCTCAAACAGGCACCCCTCGACCCATAGTCCAAGGCCACAATTCTTGGGGACTAACATTCCGAACAAGTACAAAATGTTACCGGGAAATAAGACCAGGAGGCATACCCGAAGGCTACGGCTAAATTAAAGGCTATGACCAAAATAATGCGGCTCGGAGACGCCCGAATTCCGCAATAATAATAGGCCTTCAAACTATTTGAAAACTGATTAAAAAGGCTACCCTCGGAAAATAATCAAAAGGGGCTTCGCTAAAATCAACCCTCGAAAAACCAAAAAGGCTTCGGTAATATTAGCCCTCCAAAAACCTTAAAAGGTATCAGACTATCTTAACACAAACGTGCTACGGCACAAAAAGCAAAGGGGTTTTAATCAACATCGGACCCTCAAAAAACCCCAATGGGTAAAAAATACATGCTAAGGCATAAAGAAATTTTTCTAAGTCTTTTAAGACGAAGGGGGAAAATAATAGTCATCTTTTAGAGGCCATATCGGCCCAATATAAAGAACCTACGAGCCAATACATTTGGAGTTTGAGGCATTGTTCTCACTCAACTCCGAACTAAGGGTTCCATTATTCCGAGCTCGAATAAAATCGACTTGAATTTAACTCGAGGATTCATCATAAAACCTTAAGGGGTATGTTACTGTAAGTTCGAAACTTACCCATTACTTGATAAAAAACCTAAGGGTTTGTTCTATTCTATGTTCAAAATTTACTCGAACTTAGTTATAAAAATAATACAGTTATGGATTCGATCAAGCCATACGATATAAAATATCAAACATATTACTGAGCTCGGGGACTCACCCTCGTTTAACTAAAAACCAAGGGTTTGTTCTACTCTGAGTTCGAGCTGATGCTCACTTGATTATTGAAAGTACAACAACAATATTTTCACAAGGCAAAGACAAAGTAAAATTTATCACAAATCAGAGACAAAACGGAAGGAATTTCTTTTTAAATATATAGAATGTATTTACAAAGACCACATAGGTCCTTACACAAAAAACAAAGAAAAAGCACAGAAGGAGAAAAAAATCCTAAGTGCCTAGTCCGTTTTAGGAGCCGCATCTTCAGGAGTCGCATCCTCGGGGGCTTCATCCTCATCTCCTCCACTATCAGATCCACTCGCAGAGTCTTCATCATCAGAGAGTAAAGCTGCAGCCTCGTCCTCCAATACTTTTTCACTCTCGATATCAGCCGAGAGGTCGAAGCCACGATCATGTACCTCCTCGAGAGTCTCTCTCCCACATTGGCACCTAGCATGATCGACAGCACATGATAATTTGACCTTAACAGCAACGGAAATATCCTGAGCTCGAGTGTTGGCAGCCTCGACGTCATCTCGGTATGAAGCCACGAGTGCATGCGCCTCATATGTAGCCCTTGCAAGCTCAGCGGCGAACTGAGCCTCAAGCTCTTCAAACTTTTAAGCTCGGGCCAAGCTCTCCTCCTTCACCCTTTGGAGTTGGCCCTCGATCGAGGATAGTTTGGCTCGAACTGCATCCTTCCCCGAGGTAAGGCGGTCCATGTTCTGCTTTCACCCTAGAGTCACTGCCACCTTCATCTTGGCCTCCTCACGAAGTTGCTCGACCAACTCGCCCTTCTACTGAACCTACAGAATCAAAGTGTTAGTCGATAATATTAAGTTAATAAAAAGAGCTCCCAAAAGTCACATTACCCGTTTGATGAGTTCGGTATGGTCTTGATGAGCTCTTGCTAGCTCATCTCGGAGGCTCCTGATCTCCTCTTATTTTTGTACATAGAGGAGTTTGAGGTCGTCTCTCTCCTCCGCGAGATTCTTGATTTTGGACTCACATTGGATCAGCTCAGCCTGGTATTTGGAAGCCGCTTCTCGACGGAGAGCCGTGGCCTATGCACAAAGGAAGGAAATCAGACTTGGAGAAATTAAGAATAAAGCACAAACATGATAACATAGTCTAAACTTACTTGACTTAGAATCCGATGCAAAGCAACCTTGGAATATATCATTCCCTTCATGGGTCGTCCCCACACCAGGGATCTCCATGGACCGAGCATCTTGAAATTTCCCTTCGGAGAACGTAGGGCCGGGTGGTGAATCTTCAATGTTAATTGTCCAAAGCGAGTCACTTGGGACATTCTCTTCTCTTTGAAGGGCCTCAGAATTAGACCCTTCGGGCACACCCACCGGTTGTCCATCGAGGCGGGAGGCACCATCAACACCGGAAGACTTAGGGACTCTACTAGGTCCGTCCTCCGAGATCTCCTCGGTCTGAGATTGAACCTCTTCGACCGCCACCAACTCAGCAATCTTCGAAGCTTCAGCTCTTCCCCTCTTCCGAGCTACCAGCAAGCAGTCGACATCCTCTCCTTCCTCGTCCTCATCCCCAAGTCGTTGGACTGCATCAGCAGATAAAACTGCAGGATCAGCCTTCGATTTTCAAGCCTTACTTTTCCTGGGCTTCGCAGTATCTGGTGGCGAGTCCCTTTTCCTCTTCTTCTCTTTGGTCAGCTTCGAAACCTCCTCTTTCCCAGGTGGAGGTGGCCTTATGACAATTTTGTCTCCGACACTTGTATGAGAAGAAACAAAGTTAAAAGAAAGTATGTCACGGGTAAAGCATCATATGCAGACAAAGGAACTTACCATGGTTTTTAGCCTACCACCGACCCTTAGCCATGTCGCGCCACGGGCGCTCAACATACGAGGAGGTGGAGGCCAGTTGTCGGACCTAGCCTACGATGTTCAGGATTGCGCAAGGAAACCAAGGGGAAGTTGCACCATGAAAAAGAACATAGATCAAGAAGAGTAAAGAAAACATAATAGTAAATGAACACTAACAGAGAGGTTGTACTTACGTTTCATATTCCATTCTTCGGGGACTGCCATCCTATCGGCGGGGATCAAATCGGAGGTCTTGATTCAGAAAAACCGGCTCATCCACCCTCGGTCCTTGTCCTCATCTATACTCGAGAACAACACATTTTTGGCTCAACGTTGAAGCCTTATCAACCCACATCGATAAAGACGAGGGCTGTATAGCATGATCAGAGGATCGAGGGTGAAAGACATCCCCTCGACCTTGCTCGAGAAGAACCTGAGAAAAATGACAATGCACCAAAAGGAGGGTTAGATCTGGCCAAGGGTTACCCGATATTGGCGGCAAAAATCAAGTATGACCGGATCTACAGGGCCCAATGTGAAAGGGTAAGTGTACACACTTAAAAACCCTTTCACATGGGTAGTGTTGTCCTCCTCGGGGGTAGGAATCACCACCTCTTTATTATCCCAGTGACAGTTTTTTTTCACCTGCTCGAGATCGTCTTCAGATATCGAACAAATGTATCTGGACATGGGCTCACATTGTCCAGGAACTGAGGAAGCTTTTTCGACTTTGAAGTCGGAAGTCAGTTCCAATGGCCCAGGAACGCACTCTTCGATACGAGGCTCCACCGGCATTTTGTCGCCGGACGACCGCGATAAGGAGGATTTTTCTTTTTGAGGGATAGTCTTTGATGTTTTAGCCTTTTCTATATGAAGTTCAAGACAGAAGAAGGTATTGATGTTATGATAAACGCAAACTGGAAAAGAAGATGAACTTAAAGAGAGTAGAGAAGCTTGTAGAGATTTGGAAAAAGGTTTTGGAATTTAAGTTTGAAAAGATTGTGAACTTGATCTATTTATAATGTCCACTTCGACGGTTGAGAGCACTAGTGGCCGACCATCTGCTGTCATTAATTAATGACCTTGGGAACTATGCAGACGCGACCATTCAATCACTTATGTCACTAACGTCATAAGGTTGACGTCATGATCAAGGTGTCAGAAAATCGAGGCTCAATTTGTTTCTTATCGTTTTGCTCTAAGAAACGTGGGGACTATCTGTATACGTTTGAAATCGGGCATGTCCGATTTCATAGGCACAAGGAACTGCCTCAAGAGTAATCTCATAACAGACCGGGTTCGAGCTCGAAGACTGATGGATATAAATTATTCATGTAATTTCATATGTAAAAAATAAGTTTTTAAAATAAAATATGAATAATAATATCCTATCCTCGCATATTTTCTAACAAATCTTGTAGGGAAAAGAAATTATGAAAAAGAAGGAAAGAAGCTAAAAGACAAGAGAATGAAGCAAAGCTACAGTTGCACACATCATCTTCATATTCGCAAAAGTGGAATATACATATGAGCTTATGGAAGAAGATAATTAGAGATGAAAGGAGCATAGTTGTATGTGTGGAATCTATATTTGCAAAAGTCACATTCGCATACATGGAACCTACATTTGCAAGTCTAAACCATGAAGACATGAATGGAAGAAAAAGAGTTATATATTCATGTGTGGAATCTATATTTGCAAATGCCATATTCGCACACATGGAACCTACATTTGCAAGCCTAAGCCATGATGTCATGAATGGAAGCAAAAGAGTCACATTCGCATGTGTGGAATCTATATTTGCAAAGGTCACATTCGCATACATGGAACCTATATTTGCAAGACTAACTCATGAAGTCAAGAGTGAAGCTCAAGTGTCATAGTTGCATATATGGAATCTACATACACAAAGGTCACTTCGCATATATGGATTTCACATTCGAAGAAGTGGAACATGACAAAAGCTACTCATCTTTTCCTATAAATAGCAAGCCCTCTTTGTATAAGAAATCATCCAATCTTTGTAAGACAAGAACTAGTCTTGATCTTCTTTCTTTTCTTGTAGTAAAAATATTTTTAGTTTTCTAAATATCTTTTTTAGCTTTTCTTACTCCATAATGGAGTAATTTCTTTTTGTTGGGATAGTTGATGAAGCTTGATATATTTTATAATACTATCTTAGTTTTTATATATTCTTGGCTTGAAACTTTTTATTTACATTTCATACTGTGTTGAAATGATGGTTTTTAATTACTCTATCATCACATCTATATATTTTATCTCTAAGTTATTCATATATTAATTTTGTAATTCTCGCGGAGCAAAATTAATATATAATAACTGATTAATAAAATAGTAGTGTGAAGGTAATTTTTTCAGTAAACTATTATTTCAAGTCAGTAATCTTCTCACGGAGGAATTGTTGTAGGCAAGATTATTGATCCTTAGTAAAAATATTCTCACGAAGTTTTTACTTTCTTTTAGCACAATTCAAGCAAGAAAAATATTTCGGTTTACATGTCACTAGTCTTAAATTGTTAATTAACATAATTCTCACAGAGTGTTATTAATTGGTTATTTCTTAGTGAGCAAAATATAATTGTATTAGAAATAGGCAATTATTCTTTATAGAAATGAATGTAGAAATTGAGATTTTATTATAGTAATATTATCAAGTGAATTCAATGATTTCCAACTCTTTAATTTATTATAAATCTTTCAAAAGTCATTTGTTTTGTTTAAGTAAATAACAAGTTTTAAACCTCACTCACTTTTCATCAATTTGATTCTCTCAAATAGTAGTTAGAATATTACAAGTCTGTAGCATAGATTATCCAGCCTCTGTGGGACAATATCTTAAACTATATTAGAATTTGACAGAGTACGAGCAGGATATTCCAATACACATTGGCCTCGTCAAAGACAGAGTATGGAGCGTGAAGATCGAAGTTCTCGCTAAAGTTCGAGACCGAGCATAACCGACTTCGAGTGAGGCATAATAAAGGAATGACGAGATATTAGCAACCGGTCGATGATCACGGCAGAAATCACGGGGCGGATCGAATCAAGCGGTTATTGACGCCAATCGTGAGATTTACTTCCATTGTTAGAATTGTACCTTATTTAGGATTCCCCTATTATATAAAGGGGGCATCCCATTCATTTGGATTATTATCATTCACTGATAAAAAAAATATACGTTGCTCTATTACTTTTCATTATTGTTCACTATTGTTCTTCACTGTTCTTATTACCCAACCTCGAGACCATCTCAAATCGAGGTCGAACGCACTGTTAGAACACTGATTTGATTTTACTGTTCAATTTATTCATCTAGTTCATTATTTATCAATTGGTATTGGATTAGATCACGTATCCTTAAAACCACAATATAAATTTAATTGTTACTCAAATTTTAGGATAAACACGTCAGTAAAGTATACAAAATACCAACTGGGCAAATACCAACCCGAATTGTGGAGAGCTCATTTCTTTTTACCCAACTATCCAACTACTTTATGGGTACCACCTATCTCTCTCTCTCTCTCTTAATTCAACGAACACCTTTTCTTCTTATTCCTCAGTTCATCTTTTCCATTTCTTGTTCTTCCTTTGTTTTTTCATTTTTTTTCTCTTTCATTTTGGAGCTGGAAAATTATGGTTGATGATAAGATAATCATAGTTTTTTGGTTTTTATCTTATGTCCAAAAAGTTCCGTCGGAATATTTGGCGTTTTCTTTGTGATTATTGATTGCATGATCTTGGGGATAGTGTTAGCTTCTAATTGAGAAAATATATGAGAATACCGACCACCAAAAGATCCCTCCGGACAGTGAAAACTCGGATGACCCCATCCCCATTTATGTTATTTTTCTCATTCTTTTTCTTTTCTGTTTTAACATGTCCAGTTTGGTTGAGTGGCTCAATTGTGTATTCGATGTTGATGAACTCAAATCCAAAGAACATTTAGTAATCCAACTCATGAAAACCTGAATACACATCCAATAGTACATTGATTATAATGATTTGTTATTTATGTTGTAACCTCCAGTTGGGAATTGTGGCCCTAACTTCCAATCTCTCACCTTAAAAATTTTGTTTTGGGTTCTAGGAAAGAGGAGAGGTAGTCATTAATGAAGAGGAAAGAGAAGAAGAGGGTAAACGGGAAGGGAGGGGTCAAAAGAAATGGTCATGGGAATGAGCATGGGTCTCTACTATTCGAGTTGGTATTTGCCCAGTTGGAACATTAAGTGAGGGGTCCTACTGCCATGTTGGAAATTTGATAGGGTTAGAGGTAATTTTGTATACTTTGCTAACGGTAGGCGTATATTTGGACTGAAAGTAGAACGAGGGGTTAACGTGAATAATTTATCAAAGTAGAGGGATAAATCTGACCTTTTCCCTTCATTTATTGCGTATGGTGGTTAGAATTGTCTATTATATTAGTTTTATTATTCCGATGCTGATACTGTCACGACCCGAATTTTTCATCGTCGGGATCGTGAGGGCGCCTAACATTGAACCCGCTAGGCAAGCCAATGTATATGATTATTTACCTTATTTCTTTATTATTAATAGCTAACAGGTGATGTACAAAATCAACAGAAATAAAAGTGCAAGAAAACAAAGTCTAACAACTTGATTAAATGCCATTACGAAATTCATATTACTAAACCCAGAATTTGGTGTCACAACTCCACAAACTGTCTATGAATACTACATATAAGGGTCAGAACAAAATAAAAACATTTGTCTCAGAATGAAGAAGAACAAAATGGAAAATAAAGTAGGAGGGGACGCCAAGGCCTGCGGACGCCTGCAGGACTGCCTCGGAATCTCCAAATGGACTGAAGGCAGCCTCCTGACTCTAAGGTCTCTAGGGTCCTGTACCGGGATCTGCACAAAAATGTAGAGTGTAGCATCAGTACAACCGACCCCATGTACTGAGTAAGTGTCGAGCCTAACCTCGGTGAAGTAGTGACGAGGCTAGGACAGGACAACCAAATCAACATGTGTAGTTTAATAACATACGGAGGCGATAATGATAACAAGGAATAAACAGCTAAGAATAAAGAAAAGGGGAACATGCTGAGGGGAGGAAATATCAAATAATGGAAATAACGAAGTAAAGCACAAATTACATATCAATTTAAGCAACATAAACAATAACATAAAAACAAGTGCACCTCATCACCCTTCGTGCTTTTACTCTCATCCTCACCAAGTAATAAATAGAAACGCACGGCATCACCATTCGTGCTTTTACTCTCATCCTCACAATAAATCAATAGAAATGACACGGCATCACCCTTCGTACTTTTAATTTCATAGTATGGCACGACATCACCTTTCGTGCTTTTACACTCTCTCACAATATCATACACGGCATCACCCTTCGTGTTTTACACTCT
Organism: Nicotiana undulata; assembly: GCA_005239495.1. NCBI lineage: Eukaryota > Viridiplantae > Streptophyta > Magnoliopsida > Solanales > Solanaceae > Nicotiana > Nicotiana undulata. The sequence goes on from MDKH01129776.1 coordinate 24,051, forward strand.
TCCTCACCCAAGCAATATCAGTAACAACAATACGGCAAGGAAAATCAACAATATAAACAGCAATAATAAATCCATAAGGTCCCGGCAAGGGAGCCAACAATAGAATCAATACCATCCCGGCAAGGAAAACAACTATAACCAATCTCACTTAGTACATAACTTCACATAACAATTCTCAACTGAAACCAATACTCAACACTGATCAATATTAAGGAATTTCCACCAACATGGATAACTATAAAGTTGTCACGACCCGAAATCCCACCCTTCAGGTCGTGACTGCGTCTAACGTTGAACCCGCTAGACAAGCCAACGTGCACAAGTAATCTAACTTTTGCAACCCAATCGACAGTAGTAAAGAAGATACCTTTAACAATCTTAACAGAAATAACGAAGCACTTTAGAATTTTAACATCAGAATTGAAATAGGAATTCGAAAATGCAAAGTGAAATAGTAAAATACATAGCGTCGCATAAGCCCAAAACCGGGGTGTCACAACTCACGAACTGTCTAAACAGAGTGCGAAATACAGAGTCTGAAAAGAAATACATCATTGTCTTGAAACTAGGGGAAAAGATAAGACAATAAGGAATCCAAAGGCATGAGAGACACCAAGGCCCACGAACGCCAGCGGGTATACCTTGAAGCTCTGGGTGGACTGAAGGTGACTCCTTCAATGCGGTCCACTGGGTCCGGATGCAGGGTCTGCACAACATTAAGAAGTGAAGTGTAGCATCAGTACAACCGACCCCATGTATTGAGTAAGTGCCGAGCCTAACCTCGGCCGAAGTAGTGACGAGGCTAGACTTGACAATAACGATAACCTGTCTTATTCTACACCAAATAACAGGAAAAAGAAAGACAAGGCAAGAAATAAGCAGACAAGTAAGGGATAGGGGAGTAGAAAAGGGGAACAAGTGAAATGAAGCAGTTAAATTGACATATAGGAGTAAACAAGGAAGGCAATTTAACACAATAGCTAACGAAACAAGTATAAGTACCATAAATGTAAATAATGGCACGGCATCACCCTTCGTGCTTTTACTCTCTTCCTCACAATGCAATGTACAATGTAAGGCAATATAAATCATGGCACGACATTAACCTTCGTGCTTATAATCAATGTAAATCATGGCACGACATTAACCTTCGTGCTTATAATCAATGTGAATCATGGCACGACATCACCCTTCGTGCTTTACACTCTTCCTCACTATGCAATGTAATCAAATATCATGGCACGGCATCACCCTTCGTGATTTACACTTTTCCTCACCAAACAATGACAGATATAATGGTAAGGAATACAGCATAGTGGAAATACAGTTCAATATCACCCGACAAGGGGAAAACATCAATCAATTTCACAACAAATGCCCGGCAAGGGTCTCAGCTAAAACCAATCATTTCAAATGTATCCTTAACATTTGGGTTTTCAATCAAACCAATACATCATAAGTTCATCAACCAAGATTTCCAACAATAACGGCTTCCAAGTATAGACAAGTTCATAATATAACGAACATGGAAGTAATAACAAGATTTTTTATCAAAAATAGACTCATGGGCATGCTTGACACACAATTCATAGGTACTCGTCACCTTACCTATGCATTGAACATGATAAATACTTAGCACATAGCATACAATACCTATTCCCTCACAAAAATTAGGCAAGACACTTACCTCGGGTCCAAAAATATAGCAATCAACCCTCTAACACCGCCTTTTCTTTTGAATTCAACTCCGAAACCACAATATCTAGGCATAATTAACTTAAGTATATCAATAATAACTCAATAACACAATCCCATAGCCTAAATACACAATTCCTATCATTCTTCCAAAAATTCCAAAATTCGACCTCGGGCCCACTTGGTCCAAACACGAGAATCAGACCAAAACCCGATCACCCATACCCTCACGAGTTCAAATATATGATTTGTTTTGCAATTCGACCCCAAATTGAGGTTGAATTACCCAAAATCCCATACGCCCTAACTCTACCCAAAACCCCTAATTTCTACCTTTAAACCCCTAGGATTTTTGGTGATAATTGATGAAAAACCTTAGAAAGTTGGAAGGAAAATCAGTTAGTGAGCACTTACCTACGAGTTGGGAAGAAAATCCCTTGAGAAAATCGCCCTAAGTCTTCTGTTTTTGAGAAAAAGTGAGAGAAAGAACGTCTAAAATTGTTTTTAAAAAAAAACACTGTTCGACTCTCGCACCTGCGGTACAGGGGTCGCACCTGCGATCTCGCAGGTGCGGGAAAAAGGTCACACCTGCGGAATTGGGTCAGGCCCATAGGGGGCTGCACCTGCGGAAATGGGTCCGCTCCTGCGACGCCGCTCCTGCGGAGATTTGTCCGCGCCTGCGAGAGGGACCGCACCTGCGGACTGGGCGTCGCGTATGCGGTCTCGCACCTGCGGCCCTAGGCTCGCAGGTGCGGGCACACCAGAAATGGGTGCACCAGCAGTGTTTTCATGAGTTAAAACACCCCGAATACCTACCCGAAACACACCCGAGCCCTCGGGTCTCAAAACCAAAAACACATACGACTCCCAAAACATCATACGGACTTATTCAAGCATTTAAATCACCAAGATATCATCAAAATCATCGAATTAAACATCAAAACTCTTAAAATTTTCTTAAAAATTTCATAAGGCTTAATTATTCAAAATTTGATCCGAATCACGTCATTTCAAGTCCGTTTTACACCAAATTTGACAGATAAGTCACATAACATATATTAAACCTGTTCCGGGCTCCGGAACCATAATACGGGCCCGGTAACACGATTTTCACATCAACATTCATTTTTAAAAACCTTTATTATTTTCAGAAAATAATTTTCTTTAGAAATTCATTTCTCGGGCTTGGGACCTCAGAATTCGATTCCGGGCATACGCCCAAGTCCCATTTTTTTCCTACGGACCCTCCGGGACCGTCAAATCACAGGTCCGGGTCCGTTTACCAAAAATGTTGACCAAAGTCAACTTTATTCATTTACTTGTTATAAAAATTCCATTTTCATCAAATTTTCACATAGAAGCTTATCGGCCACACGCTCGGGCTGCGCACGCATATTGAGGTGAGATTAACGGAGGCTTTCGGAGTCTCAAAACACAGATTTAGCTGGATTTACTTAGGATGACCTTTTGGGTCATCACAAAAGTGAAACTCAAGTAATACTTAACGAAAAACCATGTAAATCACAATATTCGACTCACGGGCATGCTTTACACCAACGTACAGGTACTCGTCACCTCACCTATACGTTGATACTAACACATAGAAAATAGGACACAACACATATTCCCTCAAGCTAAGGTTAAGACAAACACTTACCTCGAATTCCACGACCAACTCAAACCTCAATTACTGCTTTCCCTTTAGAATTCCCTTCCAATTCAATTGTATCTAGACATAATTAGCTTAATAATATCAATAAATGCTAAATAATCCAACCATAATGCTTAATTATGAGTTTTCTATCATTCTTCCCAAAAAGTCAAAAATCGACCCCAGACCCGCTTGGTCAAAACACGAGGTTCGGACCAAAACCCGATCGCCCATACACCTACGAGCCCGAATATATAATTAGTTCCGGAATCCGACCCCAAAACGAGGTCTAAATTCCAATTATACAAAAAACTCTAACGCTACCCAAATCCTCAATTTGCTACCATTAAAACCCTAGAATCTTTTATAAAAGTTGATGAAAATCAATAGAAAGTTGAAAGGAATTAGTTAATGGACACTTACCTATGATTTGGGAAGAAAATCTCTTGAGAAAATCGCCCTAAGTCTTCTATTTTTGAGAAAGTTTGAAAAGAAAAACGGTTGAAGTTCTAATTTAAAACACTCATTGCCCGACCTTCGCACATGCGGTGCTTGAGTCGCACCTGCGCTTCCGCAGGTGCGGAAAAATGGTCGCACATGCGACCCAAGGATGCGCACCTGCGGCCCTAGGCTCGCAGGTGCGGGCACACCAGAACTGGTGCACCAGCAGTGATTTTCCAAGTTTAAACACCACAAAACCTACCCGAAACTCACCCAAGCCCTCGGGCCTCCAAACCAAACATGCACACAACCCTAATAATATCCTACATACTTACTCGTGCGATCAAATCGCCAAAATAACATGTTAAAAAATGAATTTAGCATAGAAATCAAAGAAAAATCTCAAAACTTTCAAACTTTCAAATTTCACAACTACGAGTCTGAATCACGTCAAATGACCTCCGTTTCTTACCAAATTTTACAAGCACAACTCAAATATTATATTAAGAGTGTACCGGGCTCCGGAACCAAAATACGGTCCTGATACCATCAATTTCAAATATAGCCAAATTTCCAAAACTCTTATGTTTTCAGTAAAACAATTTCTTTCAAAAATTCATTTCTCGGGCTTGGGACCTCGAAATTCGATTTCGGGCATATGTCCGAGTCCCATATTTTCCTACGGACCCTCCGGGACCGTCAAATCACGGGTCCGGGTCCGTTCACCCAAAATGTTGACCGAAGTCAACTTAAATTCAATTTTAAAGGCAAAATTAGCATTTTCTCAGTTTTTCATATAAAAGCTTTCCGGATATACGCTCGGACTGCGCACGTGAAACGAGGTGAGATAAAAGGAGGTTTTCAAGGCCTCGGAACACAGTTTTGACTTCTAAAATAAGGGATGACCTTTTGGGTCATCACATTCTCCACCTCTAAAACAAACGTTCGTCCTCAAACAGACATAAAAAAGTACCTGAATCGGGGAAAAGATAGGGATATCGGCTCCGCATATCGGACTCGGACTCCTAGGTAGTTGCCTTAGGCGGGCTGACCTCTCCACTGAACACGAATCGAAGGATAACTCTTCGATCTGAACTGACGAACATGCCGGTCTAGAATAGCCACCGGCTCCTCCTCATAGGTCAAATCCTTGTCCAACTGGACACTGCTAAAATCTAACACATGGGATGGATCGCTGTGATATTGAAGCATAGACACATGAAACGTTGGATGTACAGCTGATAAATTCGGTGGCAACGCGAGTCTGTAAGCCACCTCTCCCACTCTGTCAAGGATCTCAAAAGGACCGATGTACCTAGGGCTTAGCTTGCCCTTCTTCCCAAATCTCATCACGCCCTTCATGGGCGACACCCGAAGCAACACCTGCGCTCCGACCATGAATGCCACATCACGAACTCTGTGGTCGGCATCACTGTTATGCCTGGACTGAGCTGTACGAAGTCTATCCTGAATGATCTTAACCATATCCAAGGCATCCTGCACTAAGTTTGTACCCAACAATCGAGCCTCTCCCGGCTCAGACCACCCAACCAGCGACCGACACCGCCTACCATATAATGCCTCATAGGGATCCATCTGAATGCTCGATTGATAGCTGTTGTTGTAGGCAAACTCAGCTAATGGCAAGAACTGATCCCAAGAACCTCCAAAGTCAATGACACATGCTCGTAGCATATCCTCTAAAATTTGAATAGTACGCTCGGACTGTCCGTCCGTCTGAGGATGAAACATTGTGCTCAACTCAACACGTGTGCCCAACTCACGCTAAACTACCCTCCAGAAACGCGAGGTAAACTGCGTACCTCGGTCAGAAATAATGGACACGGGCGCACCATGAAGACGAACAATCTCCCTGATGTATATCTCTGCCAATCTCTCCGAAGAATAGGAAACTGCCACAGGGATGAAATGTGCTGACTTGGTCAGCCTATCCACAATAACCCATGCCACATCGAACTTCCTCTGAGTCCGTGGGAGCCATACAATGAAATCCATGGTGATACGCTCCCACTTCCACTCAGGAATCTCAATCTGCTGAAGCAATCCACCAGGCCTCTGATGCTCGTACTTAACCTGCTGACAATTCAAACACCGAGCTACATAATATGCCACAATATCCTTCTTCATCCTCTTCCACCAATAATGTTGCCGCAAATCCTGATACATCATTGCGACGCCCGGATGAATGCGATACCGAGAATTATGGGCCTCCTCTAATATCAACTCACGAAGTCCATCCACATTGGGCACGCAAATACGACCCTGCATCCGTAAAACTCCATCATCACCAACTGTAACATGCTTGGCACCACCGTGCTGCACCGTGTCCCCAAGGACACACAAATGAGGATCATCATACTGCCGATCTCGAATACGATCAAATAATGAAGAACGAGCAACTGTATAAGCTAGAACACAGTCGGGCTCAGAAACATCCAATCTCATGAACCGTTGGCTAAAGCCTGAACATCCAAAGCAAGCGGTCTCTCCCCAACCGGAATATATCCACGGCTACCCATACTGGCTAACTTCCTACTCAAAGCATCGGCCACCATATTGGCCTTCCTCGGATGATATAAGATGGTGATGTCATAGTCTTTCAATAGCTCCAACCATCTCCTCTGCCTCAAATTCAACTCTTTCTGCTTGAACAAATATTGCAAACTTTTGTGATCCGTGAACACCTCACATGACACGCCATACAGACAATGCCTCCAAATCTTCAGCGCGTGGACAATGGCTGCTAACTCCAAATCGTGAATTGGATAATTCTTCTCGTGGACCTTCAACTGACGCGAAGCATATGCAATAACCTTGCCATCCTGCATCAACACTGCACCAAGTCCAACCCAAGATGCATCACAATACACAGTATATGGCCCTGAACCAGTGGGCAAAACCAACACCGGTGTCGTAGTCAAAGCTGTCTTGAGCTTCTGGAAGCTCGCCTCACACTCCTCTGACCACCTAAACGGGGCACCCTTCTGAGTCAACCTGGTCATCGGGGCTGCAATAGATGAAAACCCCTCCACAAACCGATGATAATAACCTGCTAAGCCCAAGAAACTCCGAATCTCTATGGCTGGTGTGGGTCTAGGCCAATCCTTGACTGCTGAAATCTTCTTAGGATCCACCTGAATACCCTCTGCTGATACAACATGACCCAGAAATGCAATTGAACTCAACCAAAACTCCCATTTCGAAAACTTGGCATATAACTGATTGTCCTTCAGAGTCTAGAGAACGACTAGAACGTGTTGCTCATGTTCCTCCCGACTGCGGGAATAAATCAAAATATCATCAATGAAGACAATCACGAAGGAATCCAAATAAGGCCTGAAAACTCGGTTCATCAAGTCCATGAAAGCTGCTAGGGCATTTTTCAACCCGAATGACATCACTAAGAACTCATAATGCCCGTACCGAGTGCGAAAAGCTGTCTTAGGGACATCGGATGCCCTAATCCTCAACTGATGGTAGCCAGAGCTCAAATCAATCTTCAAAAATACCTTGGCACTCTGAAGCTAATCATTAATCCTGTTACGCCCCACAATATTACGTCGATAATACGTCCCGAAGTATTATATTACGATAATGTTACGCTTCGCAATATTAAATTACGGAAATGTTGCACCCTGTAGTATTGTACATTGGATTTATCATAAGGTAATTGACATCAGTCCAAGGATAAGATTATTTGGAAATTATAAGGATTATGTTATTTCACAAAGTGATGAGTAAATTCGTGAAGGTGAAAGGGGAAGCAAGTCAAAGAAAATAATTTTTTTCCAAGTTTGGCATATGGGGATAAAATAAGGGCCGAGCGTTAATACCCGATATTTATGGACTAGTACCATACAAGGTACCATATAACCATGATAGTGAAATATATAAAGTGTATTAAGAAATTAAGTGGTCAATTGTTGGATAAGGATGAGCCAAAAACGTGGCATCAAGCTACTTCTTGAACATATGACTATTAGTTATTCTTGGTTAGGTGACAGTAATGTGTCAAGTACAAGGACACTTCATTTATCATATTTTAAAGACTTGTAAAAGTATGTTAAGTACAAAACACTTCACTTCTATTATTTTGAATACAAATACTACAATCAGATGTGAGCCTTTGCACATAGCAACGTGAATTCTTACCCATTTCCTACAAATTCCTAAAAGTTTTCAACAAATTTCTTACAACCAAACAGTACAATCAAATGCTACTTCATTTCTTATATTTTGTATAAAAAGCTACTACAATCAAATGCTAGCAATTCCTACAAAAACACCGCAACCAAATTCCTACGTGATTTCTTACATTACAAATTCCTACGTGATTTCTTCAACCAACGAGATTTCTTTTAGCACATAATCAACGAGAGATTTTGTGATTCTAAGGGAATACGGTGCAACCTTTTCCAAGAATATCATACGAATTTTTTCTTACTTCAATTCGCCGTTACGTGTTGTTGCAATCAACGTGTGTTAGAGGGATTGTCAAGAGAATCAGCTAAGGTATGTTAAGGCTAAGCCCTTCTTTCATTTTGGCATGATCTCGTCATTACACAAGTTTGATAACGAGGCATATTGAACAATTCATATCCCAAAATTTACGTATATTTTTCTAGTTTGTAAGTTACATTATTTTCCTTATCGAGACTTCATATTCAATTGAGTATTGTCTTCTTCCAGTCAAGAGAGCAGAGAGTTTATATATACAGTATTATAGTATTTTCATTACCATCGAGCTATAATCGATGAGCAGGCCCCTATTGGGAAACCTCTGATCAGATGGTAAGTTATATACCGAGCCTATTGTGGCCGAGCGCCTATGAGCGAGCCCAGTGGCCGAGATACAGAGCCTAGTATGGCCGAGCGCCTCTGAGCGAGCCTACTACGGCAGAGCAGTTATAAAGTTATATATATATTTACCGAGCCTTATAGGGCCGGACAACTATTTTACTTACTATATTGAGAGAGTTGAGTCAGTATCAGCAGGTAAGCATATCTTCAGATTATCTTTGACTTCCAGTTACCTGCAGTTATTATATTATCAGTTCAGTTTCAGATTTCAGTATATTGCCTTACATACTCGGTACATTATTCGTACTGACGACCCTTTTTCCTGGGGACGCTGCGTTTCATGCCCGCAGGTCCTGATAGACAGGTTGGTGTGCTCCATTTGCTTCGGAGTTGCTTGTTTGGTTAGTATGATCTAGACGTGTATTGTTTGGTATGGCGGAACTCTATCCCGACCTTTATGACATTTATGTACTCTTAGAGGCTTGTAGACATATGTCGTGTACGTGAAAGATTGTACGGCCTTGTCGGCCTATGTTTTGAGTTTATGAATGAGTATGTTGGCCTATTAGGCTCGTATGTCACGTGTATATGATGATGTAATAAGAAAGATACGTTACGTTGGTGCTCGGTTGAGTAAGGTACCGGGTGCCCGTTGCGGCCTATCGGTTTGGGTCGTGACAAATCCTCGGAAACAGATACTTATTCTTGATGGTAACCTTGTTCAATTGTCGATAATCTATGCACATCCTCATCGATCCGTCCTTCTTCTTAACAAACAACACTGGCGCACCCCAAGGCGAAACAATAGGCCTAATAAAGCCTTTGTCAAGCAAATCCTGCAATTGTTCTTTCAACTCCTTCAACTCTGGCGGAATTGAAACGGGCTGAGTGCTCGGAGCCAAATCAATGCAAAAGTCAATGTCCCTATCGGGTGGCATAGCCGGCAGGTCTGCAGGAAACACCTCTGGAAACTCACGTACAACGGGCACAGAATCCATAAAAGGAACCTCTCACTAGAATCACGAACATAAGCCAAATAGGCCAAGCACCCCTTCTCAACCATGCGCTGAGCCTTCATATAAGAGATAACTCTGCTGTAAGAATGACCAGGAGTCCCTTTCCACTCTAGTCGAGGAAAACCCTACAATGCTTAGGTCACGGTCTTGGCATGACAGTCCAGTATGGCATGATAAGGGGACAACCAATCCATCCCCAAAATGACATCGAAGTCTACCATATCAAGGAGTAGAAGATCTACATTGGTCTCAAGACCCCCAATAACCACCACACACGAACGGCAGACACGATCTACCACAATAGAATCACCCACCGGTGTAGACACATATACAGGAGTACTCAGAGAATCACGAGGCATAACCAAATAAGTAGCAAAATAAGATGACACATAGGAAAATGTGGACCCTGGATCAAATAAAACTGAAGCATCCCTGCTGCAAACTGAAACCATACCTGTGATAACCGCATCAGAGGCTTCAGCCTCAGGTCTGGCTGGAATAGCACAACATCGGGGTTGGGCCCCACCAATCTGAACTATATCCCTGGGACGGCCTCCTGTTGGCTGACCTCTACCTCTAGTAGTCTGGCCTCCACCTCTAATTGTCTGACCTTCACCTCTAACACCTCGACCCCCACCTCTGGCTGGCTGAGCGGGTGGTGGAGCACCTGGTGCAGATCATAACACGAGAACCCTGATGCTGAGAACTCCTCGAGGCTCGGGAGCAAAATCTAGCAATGTGCCCCGGACCACCACAAGTATAACAAGATCTCGATTGCTGAGTCTGCTGGCCTTGAAACTGTCCCTGACGATCTGAGTAACCACCCTGAAAACTCTGGAGCGGCGGTGCACTGATACCAACTTGTCACGACCCAAATTTCTCACCGTCGGGAACCGTGATGGCGCCTAACATTGAACTCGCTAGGCAAGCCAACGTATAAAATTATTTACCTTATTTCTTTATTATTAACACCTAAAGGTGATGTACAAAATCAACGGAAATAAAAGTGCAAGAAAACAAAGTCTAACAACTTGATTAAATTCCTTTACGAAATTCATAATACGAAACCCAGAATTTGGTGTCACAACTCCACGGACTGTCAATGAATACTACATATAAGGGTCTGAACAAAATATATACATCTGTCTCAGAATGAAGAACATTAGAATGGAAAATAAAGAAGGAGGGGACGCCAAGGCCTGCGGACGCCTGCAGGACTACCTCGGAATCTCCAAATGGACTGAAGGCAGCCTCCTCACTCTAAGGTTCGTAGGGTCCTGTACCAAGATCTACACAAAAGTGCAGAGTATAGCATCAGTACAACCGACCCCATGTACTGAGTAAGTGTCGAGCCTAACCTCGACGAAGTAGTGACGAGGCTACGACACGACAACCAAATCAACCTGTGCAGTTTAATAACATACGGAGACGATAATGATAACACGGAATAAGCAGCTAAGCATAAAGGAAAGGGGAACATGCTGAGGGGAGGAAATATCAAATAATGGAAATAACGAAGTAAAGCACAAATTAGATATCAATTTAAGCAACAGAAACAGTAACACAAAATCAAGTGCATGGCATCACCCTTCGTTCTTTTACACTCTCTCAAATTATAATCCACGGCATCACCCTTCGTGTTTTACACTCTTCCTCACGCAAGCAATATCAGTAACAGCAATTCAACAAGGAAAATCAACAATATAAACAACAATAATAAATCCATAACATCCCTGCAAGGGAGCCAACATTAGAATCAATATCATCCCGGCAAGGGAAACAACTATAACCAATCTCACTTAGTACATAACTTCACATAAAAATTCTCAACTGAAACCAATACTCAACACTGATCAATATCAAGAAATTTCCACCAACATGGATAACTATAAAGTGAAACTCAAGTAATACTTAATGAAAAACCACATAAATCACAATATTCGACTCACAGGCATGCTTGACACCAACGTATAGGTACTCGTCACCTCACCTATACGTTAAACATGATACTAACACATAGAAAATAGGACAGAACACCTATTCCCTCAAGCTAAGGTTAAGACAAACACTTACCTCGAATTCCACGACCAACTCAAGCCTCAATTACCGCTTTCCCTTTAGAATTCGCCTTCAATTCAATTGTATCTAGACATAATTAGCTTAATAATATCAATAAATGCTAAATAATTCAGCCCTAATGCTTAATTATGAGTTTTTTTTATCATTCTTCCCAAAAAGTCAAAAATCGATCCCGGGCCCGCTTGGTCAAAACACGAGGTTTGGATCAAAACATGATCGCCCATACACCCACGAGCCCGAATATGTAATTAATTCCAGAATCCGACCCCAAAACGAGGGGGGACTGGGATGGACCGCACTTGCGACCCAAGGATGCGCACCTGCGGTCTCTCATCTGCGGCCCTAGGCTCGCAGGTGCGGCCACACCAGAATTGGTGCACCAGCAGTGATTTTTCAAGTTTAAACACCCTGAAACCTACCCGAAACTCACCCGAGCCCTCGGGGCTCCGAACCAAACATGCACACAACCCTAAAAACATCCTACGGACTTACTCGTGCGATCAAATCACCAAAGTAACATCTTAAACAACGAATTTAGCATAGAAATTAAAGAAAAATCTCAAAACTTTTAAAGTTTCAAATTTCACAACTACGGGTCCGAATCACGTCAAATGACCTCCGTTTCTTACCAAATTTACAGGCACAACTCAAATACCATATTACACTTGTACCGGGCTCCGGAACCAAAATACGGGCCCGATACCATCAATTTCAAATATAGCCAAATTTCCAAAACTCTTATATTTTTAGTAAAACAATTTCTTTCAAAAATTCATTTCTCGGGTTTGGGACCTCGGAATTTGATTTCGGGCATACGCCCAAGTCCCATATTTTTCTACAGACCCTCCGGGACCGTCAAATCACGGGTCCGGATCCGTTCACCCAAAATGTTGACCGAAGTCAACTTAAATTTAATTTTAAAGGCAAAATTAGCATTTTCTCAAATTTTCATATAAAAGCTTTTCGGATATACACTCGACTGGGCACGCAAAAAGAGGTAAGATGAAAGGAGATTTTCAAGGCCTCGGAACACAGATTTGACTTCTAAAATAAGGGATGGCCTTTTGGGTCATCACAGATAGTGTTTATTTAGTGGCATATGGGGCACCGGAGAAATTTAATGATATAGGTATTCCAACAAATATTTTAGGAGTTTTACATTTTGTTTCTCTTTGTTCGTTTTTAAGATTTACTTAAGGAAATCAATCAATTTGAGGAGAATTTTATCACTACAAACTTTCATTATATTGCCATGAACTAAATAAGATAAAACAATAATGTTAGAGCCTAAAAACATTTATCGACTAAATATGGCCTCAAAGTATATGTGTGAGACCAAATATGCTCTCCATATAGGGCCATTTAAAATAAATGTATATTTGGAACAAATTTTGGATAGGCATGGGCATGTTTGTGCCAAAATATTAACGACATGCAAATTAGCTCAACTTTGCATAGTTCAAGGGCATATTTGGGCCTTCGTTATTCGATTTGTTATTTTAATTTCTTATCTTCACAATACTTCATCTAGTAATGACATGAGAATGACACTATCTATTCCTTGTATCTTTATTTGATTTTATTTGAAGTTTTTACCCTTTTCCAGGAGCTCTCCTATTTTTCTCGTTTAGTGACTTGAACCCGTAATCTTAAGTTGGAGGTGGAAGATGTTAGGTGCTTACTGCTTGAGCAATTCTCACTTGTCTATCTCTTTTTTATTTAAAAAGTTAGTATCAATGTTAATGTCGGGGGAGGCAGTTTCGTGGAGCCAATGCCGAATATGTAATGTTTAAATTTGTTAATTTACTATCCTCCTCAAACCCCCACTATGTGAGATTATATTAGGTATGTTGTTGTTGTAATTAACTATGTGAAAACAGTAGAGCATGATAAAGAAAGTAGTATCGCTTCTTTTAGTATTCAACTCAATATACAAGTTGACTTCCAACAATATAAAAATGCACGCACTAGCAAGCTCCTCGTAAAATACCTTAAAGAAGTAAATGTAAACTTTTTATTTTTATGTTATAATTTAAAGAAAAAATACATAAGTTGCCACCTGACCTATGGCCCAAATTCTCCTTACAAACTTTATGTGGACGATAATAATATTACACACGCAACCTTTCTAAAGTGTGTCTAGAACACACCTCTTTTGACCAGCTTCCGAACAAAGTTCATCCATGTATTTCACGCGTTTGACTTTAGTTTATAAACTTAAAAATAAAAAATAAAAAACATAAAATTATAAATATGCCCTCATCTTCTTCAACTCATACCTACAACATCACTATCCCTGCAACGCCATTATAAAGCAGGTTTTTGAAAATGGAGACAATTAAAAATATTCTACCAAAATCTCCAAAATATTCTTTACCATCAAATATAATCATTAAGCTATAAGAAAACTTTTTGAAATCTTTGCTCCATTCGATTTAAAATTGCAGATGCAAAATCAAATCGAGGAGGAAATTCAATAAAAGTTGACAGAATTGTGTGATTAGTAAGGTTTCTCCAGAAGTCAACACGACCCCCTCAACCTGACCCACCCACTCTTTAGGCTCACTTTCTTCAAAGAACACCATCGGTTCAACTCGCCGGTCACTCGCAATGCCGATACCGGCGTAATTTCCCCGCTCGATATCCCTTTCCCTCACATCCAGTTCTTTCCTCCCTACTGCCGAGCTGGAACTCGAAGTACTTTGTCACGACCCAGAATCCCAATCCGAGTCGTGATGGCGCCCAACGGCAGGGTTAGGCAAGCCAACAATAATTACACCAAGTGATACATTTCCCATCTAGTTAAACAGTCAAAGATTCCCAATTTATAACGACAAACATGATACTAGCCTTGAGCGGAAGTGAAATCATAGTAGATACAAGCTGAAATAAAATGCATACATAGATATACATCCCAAAACCCCAAAATATAAATATACACTACGCGTGTGTGCCAGGAACTAGTGTCACGAGTGTCATGGGCAACTACTGAATATACAATGACTACAATATATACAGAGTCTCCGTCTGAATGAAATGAGCGGAGAAATGTAACAAAAGAGCTCCAGGGTGCTGCTAGGAAGTCGCCGAGAAAGCAGCTCACCGAGAAGTATGACCACGGTATCAATATCTAGCGCCGGCCTGATAGTCAGACGTGCCAGCCTCCGGACCTGTACAGTCAAGTACAGAAAAGAAAAGAAAGTGCTGCATGAGTACATATTAAATAAATATGTACCCGGTGAGTATCCCGCCTAAACTCGAAGAAATAGTGATGAGAGGTCGACTCGATACTCACTAGGGTCCAGCAGTAGTAACATGTGATAAAATAT
>ML285161.1:0-23028 GCA_005239495.1 Nicotiana undulata
TGCTTAGCCTTACGTCGCCCTTCCAAAGCATCTCAGGAAGGCGCCGCGTAACAGTATACATGAGTCTTTGTTGGGGGTTGATTTTGGTGATGTCATAAATATTATTCCGCTTATTTCTTAGCCTATATATGACATCAAAATTCTGTATATTTGAAGTATTCTAGTTAAAAGTCTGATAAGTGATAAATGATTATCCCTCAACCACAGGAAATTAATACCCTAATTAATATTTCCATTAATTATTTGAAACTTGTCTCTTCTCCTCCCTCACACCTCGTGCCTTCTAACTCTATAACGAAAGCTGACCCTTCCTCTTCTCCTCTTTTCATCAACTATCACCTCTTCTGCCACATAAATCAACAGAGCCGATACAATTAAAAGATAATATTGAGGAGTGTTATACAATCTTTAGTAAATGTGGATGTCCACTACTCTCACTATTTTCACTCATGATGTAAATAACTTTCTACTATTTATCACTTTTATGATTGTAGCTATCACACCTCCATAACCTCTCCCCATGATCTTCCCCCATGTTCTCAATTGTTAATGTCATGTTTAAGACAATCATTTTATAACCTTTTATGTAATAGTATAAATAGAGGCATGAAATGTGATATGGGATACACTTGAACGCGTGATGAAATATGAAAGTTATATGTTCTTCTCTTATTCTACTTATCTTCTTGTTTTATATTGTTACTTTGAGCTACATTTCTTAATACGTTATCAACACGAAGTTTTTAACCTCAAGGTTAAACTCTAATCTTCTCCAAGCTAAGTTCCTACTCTTCCATCCGCAAGGTTTATACTTTTAGATAATCATGTTCATATTTCTTTTAGTTTCCATGACTTTCTTTTACACTCAAATACCTATGCATTGAAACAATAATTGATTGTACTAGTCAGTTCTATTTTTGCATCTTAAACTTTTGCGTCTTTACTGTTTTTGTTTTTCGAATGATCTGAAAATTATTTGCTTGATAAAATAGTATTGACTATGAGACTACAAATTGTAGTAGTAGTACTAGCATTTAGTCACAAACGCTTTCGCCAATACCCTTTACCCTTATATTTGGCATCTATCAGTAGTTGAAGAAAAGTTGAGATGATGGACTTAACACAAATTTTTATACTATTTTCGTTACTGCAAAATGGCAACTCTTAACACATAGTATTTGAGTTACAACATGATTTATACTAAAAAAGTTTTAAAGATAATATGAAGTTCTTATAAGCTTAACTAATCTATTAGGATATTATTTGTGTTGAAATTATTTGATAAAAAAAGGTACTTTTTCCTTTTGGAATTATTAATCATATAGTTTATATAGGTCACACTTTTATAATTAAGTCAAATTATTTCTTTACGCTATTATCCTAATGATTTCTAATTATTTATCTTCTTTGATAGTTTTTACTATGTCGAATTTGTCAAATCTTGAGTTCATCGCACTAGACATTTCTGGAAAGAATTACCTATCATGGGTTCTTGATGCTGAGATTCACTTAGCCGCTAAAGGCCTTGGTGACACCATTACTTAGGGTAATGAGGCATCAAGCCAGGACAAAGCGAATGCCGTGATTTTCCTTCGTCATCATTTGGATGAAGGTTTGAAGGTTGAATATTTAACAGTGAAAGATCCACTTGAATTGTGGACTGGTCTGAAGGAAAGGTATGATCACCATAAGGCTACGGTATTGCCAAGGGCTCGATATGAGTGGATGCACTTACGGTTGCAAGCTTTTAAGACCTTAAGGAAGTATAACTCTGCTGTATTTCGAATAACTTCCCAATTGAAATTATGCGGGGATGTTATGAATGATGAAGATTTGTTGGAAAATACTCTTACGACTTTTCATGCCTCAAATATGGTACTACAACAACAATATTGTGAAAGGGATTTTAAAAAGTATTCTGAATTGATCTCATGCCTTCTGGTGGCTGAGAAACATAATATGCTTTTGCTGAAAAATCATGAAGCTCGTCCCACAAAGTCAGCTCCACTTTCTGAAGAAAATCTGGCAACAAGGCGTGATAAGTCTGGAAAAAGACAGAATGATAATCATGGCCATATGAATGTACGTGGCCATGACAATGGTAAAAGACTATATAATAGTCTTCATCGTGGTGGTCATGGAAAACGATAAAACAATATGGGTTCTTAAAACAATCCTTCAATAGGCAAAAGCGATAACTGCAACCGCTGTGGCATGAAAGGTCATTGAAAAAATTGAATGTCGTGCACCTAAGCATTTTGTCAGGCTTTATCCAAATTCCATCAAAAGAAAGACAAATAATGTTGGAGCATCTTCTGCTAATACCCCAGTGCAGTCTCACTTGACCTTTAAAAATGATTTTGAGGCACGACCTTCAAACAAAAATGATGACAATGCCGAGGCAAATCTTGCTTTGAATGATGATGATTTTGAAGGCCTCGATGATCTTACTCATTTGGAAGTTGAAGACTTCTTTGGAGATCAAAACTAAAGTTTGATCATTTTACTAGGCAATGAAATTATGTTGTTATTTTTATTTTCAGTATTTTTTTTCTCGTTTTACAGTTGTTTTTATGTTCAAGTAGTACTTAAGTTGTCGTATATTATCATTAATTTTTTTTGTATTTCTCATGGTGTACTTTTATTTTTTTTATGAAAAAAATAAAATTTCTCAGTCTGCAATTAGTTCCAAGATGAGTAATGAAGATTTATGCCTTTTGGATAGTGCTACAACTCACACAATATTAAGAGAAAAGAAATTTTTCTCTTATTTGGTTATGAAAAAGGCATATGTTAATACAATATCTGGTGGTAAAAAGTTAATTGAGGGATCTGTAAGAGCGGCCTTATTACTACCTAGAGGAACGGTATTAACTATTAATAATGCATTGTATTGTAGTAAGTCTCTAAATAATTGTTGAGTTTCAAAGTTATTCTCCAAAATAGGTATCATGTTGAGACCTCTAACGAAGGAAATGTTGAATACCTTTATATTACTACAATAAATTATGGGGGGAAATATGTGCACGAAAAATTACCCGCATTTTCTTCTGGATTGTACCAAACAAACATTGGTGTGGTTGAATCATATGCCATAGTAAACAAAAGGTTTACTACTTCGAATGATTTTATCATTTGGCATGACCGGTTAGGCCATCCCGGTTCTAACATGATGCACAGAATAATAGAGAATTCAAATGGTCACACATTGGAGAACAAGAAGATTCTTCAATTTAAGGAATTCTCTTGTGCTGGTTGTTCTCAAGGAAAATTGGTTACTAAACTATCAGCAGATAAGGTTGGGATTGAATCCCCTGCATTTCTAGAACGTATACAGGGTGATATATGTGGTCCTATACACCCTCCATATGGACCATTCAAGTATTTTATGGTATTGATAGATGCATCTACAAGATGGTCACATGTTTTCTTATTGTCAACTTGTAATATGACATTTGCGAGATTGTTGGCCCAAATAATAAGGTTAAGAGCACAATTTCCAGATTATGCAATTAAGACAATTCATCTTGATAATGCTGATGAATTTACATCTCATGCCTTTACTGATTATTGTATGGCCACTGGAATAAAAGTTGCGCATCCAGGTGCTCATGTTCAGACTCAAAATGGTCTAGCAGAATCATTGGTTAAACGCCTTCCAATTAATAGCTAGACCATTGTTAATGAGGATAAAACTTCCCCTTTCAGTGTGGGGACATGCTATTTCGCATGCAGCAACACTTGTGTGCATAAGGACAACCAGCTATCATGAAGTCTCCCCATTACAGTTGGCTTTTGGTCAGGAGCCAAATATTTCCCATCTAAGAATTTTTGGATGTGCGGTATATGATCCAATTTCTCCACCACAACACACAAAGATGGGTCCCCAAAGAATGTTGAGAGTATATGTTGGTTATGAATCTCCTTCTATTATCAAATATCTGGAGCCTATATTGAGTGATGGTGAGGTGCTGAGGACAATGTTATGAGAGATGATTATGGACTGAGGGGCAGATATATGATGATATTTTACTGAGTTTTTGACTATGATTCACTTCATTTTTTAAACTGATTTTACTGAGCGTTTTACTGAGAAATATTTGAAAATATACTTGTTTCAAAGGATTTTTCTGGAAATTGGTTTTCGAACTTATGTATACTGTATTGAGACTTGATGTTTTACTGTTTGTGGATTGGTATTTTGTGCTTTGTGTTTCATATACTTCAGACTGTGATTTATTTTCATTACTACTGAGTTGGCGTACTCATCATTACTCCCTGCACCCATGTGTGCACATCCAGGTACTAGTGCGGAGCAGTAGCCATCTTTGTTCGTTAGCAGCAGCTTTTCGGGATTTCGAGGTAGTTGTCCAGCGTCCACAACTTCTCCATTTCCCATCCTTTATTAGTATTAATATTTATTTCATAGAGATTGTTTAAGAAATTAGTAGAGTTCGTTTTATTTCTTAGATGCTCGTGACCATGTTGACTCCAGTCTTGAGAGGTTTGCTTAGACTGTTAGATTATCATGGGGACGTAAAGACTTAAAGAAATTATTTTATACTATGTTTGTTGTTCGTTATTGATCTGTGAAATATTATAATAGAACGAATGGGTAGTTATGTGATGGTTGGCTAGCCTAGTTCCACAATAGGCGCCATCACGACATGTTAGTATTTGGGGTCGTGACAAGTTGGTATCAGAGCTCTAGGTTGCATAGGACTCAACGGTCATGAGCAGGTTCAGTAGAGACTTGAGGATCGGTACGGAGACATATGTACTTATATTCGAGAGGCTGCAGAACTCTTAGGAAAAATCTCAATTTGTTGAACTCTTTCGTGCCAATCTATCGGTTCTTGAAACCTGAACTCATATTGTTTCATTCTCTCACAGATGGTGAGGACACGCAATACCGATCAGGGTGAACAGACACTAGCCAGACCCACAAGGGGTCGAGGCCGTGGTAGAGTTAGGGGACCAGCCCGTGCAGCAACCGGGGCAGTACCAGAGGATCCCCCGACTATTCAGGATCAGGTTCCCCCCGAGGGTGCTTTAGCGAGACAGGCTCAGGCACCGGTAGTGCCTATTGTTATTCCGGGTCTTCAGGATACTCTTGCTCAGATATTGACAGTGTATACCAGTTTAGCTCAGGCAGTTTCTATGTCTACTACTGCCACTGGATTTCAGGCCGGTGGAAGCATTCAAACTCTAGTTGCCCGGACACCTGAGCAGGTTGTACAGGGTATTCAGGCACCGGGGGTAGTCCCAGCCCAGCCGGTTACCCTAGTTCAGGACTATGTAGTCCCAGCTATGCCCGAGGATGAGCAGCATAGGCTGGAGAGGTTCAGTAGACTTCAGCCTCCGACGTTCAGCGGCACAGAGGGTGAGGATGCCCAAGGTTTTCTCGATAAATGCCAGAGGATACTACATACTGCAGGTATTTTGGAGACCACTGGAGTCTTTTTTGCTACATTTCATTTTGCTGGTGCTGCTTTCACTTGGTGGGAGTCATTCGAGAGGCGTAGGTCGGTTGGTTCAACACCTATCACCTGGCAGCAGTTCTCCACGATCTTTTTGGAGAAGTATGTTCCTCAGTCCCACAGAGAGGAGCAACGCAGGCAGTTTGAGAAGCTGCGCCAGGGAGAGTTGTCAGTCACTCAGTATGAGATGAGGTTTTCCGAGTTGGCTAGACATGCTTCTGAGTTAGTCCTTACTGATAGGGAGAGGATCAGGAGATTTGTAGATGGTCTCATGTATCAGCTTCGGATTTTGATGACCAGAGAGAGAGTGTTTGGAGCCACATTTGAGCATGTTGTTGATATTAGGGCTGTGCACGGATCGGATTGGATCGGATTTAGCAAATTTCGGATTCGGATTTCGGATTTCAGATTCTAGAAAATGCAATCCGAATCCGATCCGAATTATATCGGATCGGATTCGGATTTTAAAGTTTGGATCGGATCGGATTTCGGATCGTAAATGCCTCAATGTTGCAAACTAATATGTATATTTTCTTTGTAAAAGAGGCAATGCATTAAGAAAAATTCATGTTTATACTATTATGAGAGTACTATGGTGCCAATATAGCTAACTCTAGCAATTGTAAAGGTAATAACTTGGAGGAAGATGTAAAGAAAGTACTGACTATCCGAAATTAAAGTGTAGTATTTATACATTGCCTAATAATTTCGGATTTCGGATCGGATCGGATTAAAATATACCAATCCGAATCCGATCCGAAATCTGAAATTTTTTATAAACACAATCCGAAATCCGGTCCAATCCGAAATCCGAAATTGAATGGATCGGTTCGGATTTCGGATATCCAATCCAAATGAACAGCCCTAGTTGACATAGCTCGGGACATTGAGTCAGTTCGTAGGCAGGAGCGTGAGGAGAGGGAGGCTAAGAGTCCTCGGGGATCAGGTAGCTTCAGTAGTGCCCTTTCTAGAGGGCAGTTTTAGCACAGCAGAGGTCATCAGTTTAGACCTCCACAGCCAGTTCGCCCAGCTTACAATGGTGCATCCTCGGGGAAGGGTCCTCGCAGTTCTCATCAGGGACGTTCATCTTTTAGTGCCCTTCCAGCTCAAAGCTCCGCCTGAGCATCATCTTATCAGGGTTCTTCTATGCATGGTTCGTCTGGTGGTTATCATGGTGGCAGGGGTTCTCGTCAGTTTTCATCTCCAGCTCCAGGTGGTTGTTTTGAGTGTGGAGAGTTTGGTCATGGGTGGAGACAGTGTCCTCTCCGTGCTAGTAGTTCATCTCAACAGAGGGTTCATCCCTCGACTTCAGCCCCAGTCACTTCACCACCTACCTAGGAAGCCAGGGGTGGTGGTCAGGAAGCTAGAGGCCGCCCTAGAGGGGGAGGTCGAGCAGGTGGAGGCCAGCCACATATTTATGCACTTCCGTCTAGGCCTGATGCTATGGCCTCAGATGCGGTGATTACAGGTACTATTTCAGTTTTTCACAGTGATGCTTTGGATTTATTTGACCCTGGTTCCACGTACTCTTATGTTTCGTCGTATTTTGCTCACTTTATGAATATTCCCTGTGAGTCTTTAGTTACGTCTGTTCATGTTTCGACTCCGGTGGGCGATACGATTGTTGTGGACCGTGTGTATCGGTCGTGTCTTATATCTATTGGAGGTTTGGAGACCCGAGTGGACTTGATGTTACTCAGTATGGTTGATTTTGATGTGATACTGGGCATGGGTTGGTTATCCCCATGTCATGTGATTCTTGATTGTCACGCTAAGACTGTGACCCTAGCTATGCCCGAAGTTCCGAAAGTTGAGTGGAGAGGGTCTATAGAGCATGTACCTAGAAGCGTGATTTCTTATTTAAAGGCTCAGCGTATGGTTGAGAAAGGGTGTGAATCTTATCTTGCTTTTGTGAGGGATGTTAGTAGTGAGACTCCTTCTGTTGATTATGTTCCTGTAGTCCGTGACTTTCCGGATGTATTCCCGGCAGACCTGCTAGGCATGCCACCTGACAGGGATATTGATTTTGGTATTGACCCGGTGCCAGACACCCAGACTATCTCTATTCCACCTTGCCGCATGGCACCAGCGGAGTTGAAAGAATTGAAAGAGCACCTTCAAGAACTCTTAGATAAGGGGTTCATTCGGCCTAGTGTGTCACCGTGTGGTGCACCAGTGTTGTTTGTGAAAAAGAAAGATAGCTTCATGCGCATGTGTATTGATTATAGACAACTGAATAAGGTTACGGTGAAGAACCGTTATCCTTTGCCTCGTATTGATGACTTATTTGATCAGCTTCAGGGAGCTAAGGTGTTCTCCAAGATCGACTTGAGGTCGGGGTATCATCAATTGAAGATTCGGGATTTTGACATTCCGAAGACTACTTTCAGGACCAGATATGGTCATTATGAGTTTCTGGTTATGTCATTTGGGCTGACCTATGCCCCAGCCGCGCTCATTCAATTGATGAAATGTTTGTTTCAGCCTTACCTTGATTTGTTCGTCATTGTGTTCATTGATGACATCCTGGTTTATTCTCATAGCCAGGAGGAGCATGCTCAGCATTTGAGAGTTGTGTTAGAGAGGTTGAGGGAGGAGAAACTTTATGCAAAATTCTCCAAGTGTGAGTTTTTGCTTGGTTCAGTAGCTTTCTTGGGGCATGTGGTGTCTAGTGAGGTTATTCAGGTTGATCCGAAGAAGATTGAGGCAGTGCAGAGTTGGCCCAGACCGTCCTCAGCTACGGAGATCAGGAGTTTCCTTGGTTTGTAGGGATATTACTGTCGCTTTGTAGAAGGGTTCTCATCTATTGCTTCACCATTGACCAGATTGACCTAGAAGGGTGCCCCATTCAGATGGTCTAATGAGTGTGAGGAGAGCTTTCAGAAGCTCAAGTCAGCATTGACCACAACTCTGGTTTTGGTTTTGCCTACTGGCTCAGGTTCTTATACTGTTTATTGTGATGCTTCTAGAGTTGTCTTGGGAGCGGTATTGATGCAGGACGGTAGGGTGATTGCCTACGCATTGAGACAGTTGAAGGTGCACGAGAAGAATTACCCAGTGCACGATCTTGAGTTAGCTGCCATTGTCCATGCCTTAAAGATTTGGCAGCATTACTTGTATGGGGTGCAATGTGAGATTTTCACTGATCATCGTAGCTTGCAGTATCTGCTGATCCAGAATGACTTGAATTTGCGTCAAAGGAGGTGGTTAGAAATTCTCAAGACTATGACCTAACTATTTTGTATCATCCTGAGAAGGCCAATGTAGTGGTCGATGCCTTGAGTCGCAGAGCCGAGAGTTTGGGGAGTCTAGCTTACCTTTCAGAAGCAGAGCGAACTTTAGCACTTGATGTTCAGGCTTTAACGGGTCAGTTGGTGAGATTGGATTTGTCAGAACCTCCGCGGGTATTAGCTAGCATGGCTTCCAGGTCTTCTCTTTATGATCAGATTAGAGCTCGGCAGTATGATGATCCGCATTTGTTAGTACTTCAGGATAGGGTCCGTCGGGATGATGCCAGGGATGTTACCATTGGTGATGACGGAGTTATGAGGATGCAAGTCGTATTTGCGTTCCCAATGTGGATGGGCTTCGAGATTTGATATTAGCAGAGGCCCACAACTCGCGGTATTTCATCCATCCGGGTGCCGCGAAGATGTATCAGGATTTGAGACAGCAGTATTGGTGGAGGCGGATGAAGAGAGATATTGTTGAATATGTAGCACGGTGTCTCAACTGCCAGCAAGTCAAGTATGAGAACCAGAGACCAGATGGATTACTTCAGAGGTTAGCTATTCCGGAGTGAAAGTGGCAGAGAATCACTATGGACTTTGTAGTTGGGCTTCCACGGACTTCGAAGGGTTTCGATGCTATTTGGGTCATTGTGGATATATTGACCAAGTCCGCGCACTTCATTCCTGTTGGTACTGCTTATACTTCAGAGCGGTTAGCTGGTATTTACATCAGGGAGATTGTCCGATTGCATGGGGTTCCAGTTTCCATCATTTCCGACAGAGGTACTTAGTTCACATATCAGTTTTGGAAGGCCGTGCAGAGAGGTATGGGTACTGAGGTAGAGTTGAGCAATGCGTTTCATCCTTAGACCGACGGGCAGTCGGAAAGGACTATTCAAATTTTGGAGGACATGTTCTTGTGTGATTGACAGTGGTTCATGGGATCAGTTTCTTCCACTGGCGAAGTTTGCATATAATAACAACTACCAGTCCAGTATTCAGATGGCCCTGTATGAGGCTTTATATGGTAGGAGGTGTAGATCTCCGGTTGGTTGGTTCGAGCCCGGTGAGGCTAAGTTATTTGGCACAGATTTGATTCAGGATGCGTTGGAGAGGGTGAAGTTGATTTAGGAGAGACTTCGCACGGCGTAGTCTAGGAAGAAGAGTTATGCGGACCGGAAGGTCC
The DNA here is from genome assembly GCA_005239495.1 of Nicotiana undulata. Taxonomy (NCBI): domain Eukaryota; kingdom Viridiplantae; phylum Streptophyta; class Magnoliopsida; order Solanales; family Solanaceae; genus Nicotiana; species Nicotiana undulata. Next base: position 9,897 of record ML285161.1, read on the forward strand.
GGGATGTGTCATTTATGGAAGGTGATAAGGTATTGCTGAAGGTATCACCCATGAAGAGTGTTATGAGTTTCGGAAAGAAAGGAAAGATGAGTCCTCGGTTTATTGGTCCTTTTGAGGTACTTCATAAGGTTGGAGATGTGGCTTATAGACTTGCCTTTCCACCCAGCCTATCGAGTGTTCATCCGGTATTTCATGTGTCGATTCTCAAGAAGTATGTTGGTGACCCGTCTCATGTGTTGGACTTCAACACAATTCAGCTCGAGGGTGATATGTCATATGAGGTAGAGCCAGTAGCAATTTTGGATAGTCAGGTCAGAAAGTTGAGGTCTAAGAATATAGCTTCAGTGAAAGTACAGTGGAGAGGTCATCTAGTGGAGGAGGCTACTTGGGAGACCGATCAGGAGATGCAGAGCAGATATCCTCACTTGTTTGAGACTCCAGGTATGTTTCTAGACCCGTTCGAGGATGAATGTTTGTTTTAAGTGGGGGAGAATGTAACGACCCGGTCTGTCGTTACGTAGAACATGCATTATAATTGCTGTTATTGACTTGTCATAGGTTGGTTATATTGCTGTTAATGTGTTAGAGTTGGTAGGCTTGAAATCGAAATGGTTTTAGTGAGAGTTTAGCCACTTAGTCTTTAAAAATAGCCTTAAAGTTGGAAAAGTCAACTGAGAGTTGACCTATTGGTAAACGACCTCGGAATGCGGATTGGGACTTATGAGTGTTTTCAGAATAATGTTATGATGTCTAGTGTAGAATTAGGCTTGAATTGGCGAAAGTTAGTTTTTGGTGATTTCCGGTCGGTAGTGGAAAATAGGCTATCGAGGTCGGAATGGAATTTTGGAAGTTGGAACAGGTTCGTAATGTCATTGTGGATATGTTTGCAAAATTTCAGGTCAATCGGAGTTATTTTGGATAGTTTCGGCATCAATGGTGGATTTTAGAAATTTCAAAGTTCTTAGGCTGGAATCCGATGTGATTTTGGTATTTTGATGTTATTTTTAGTGTTTTGAGAGTGCAACTAAGTTTGAATGATGTTATGGGATGTGTTGGTAAATTTGGTTGGGGTCCCGAGGGGCTCGGGATTGATTTCGGGTGGTTAACGAGCATTTTGGCCTTGGGAAAGTTGTTGTTTTCTGGTGTTAGTGCAACAGGGGTCTGTTCATTGCGATCGCGTGGAAATTGTCGCGATCGCGTAGAGAAATTGGGAGACCAGTCATATTTGTGCATCGCGACGCTGAAGTCTGGTCGCGATCACGTGAGGTGAGGAGCTTATACAGTGCGATCGCGTAGGCCTAGTCCGCGATTGCGTAGAGTTAGCCAAGCGCATGGGGAGCGGGGTCAGTTACTCTTCGCGATCGCGTGAGCTGGGCTGCGATCACGTGGGTTGAGGTTCTAATGAACCGCAATCGCGTGGGCTTTGTTGCGATCGCGGAGAGTAATTTTGGGCAGCTAAAGATTTGTGAATCGCGATGTGGGTCCTGCGATCGCGATGAATAATTACCTGGGCAATATTTAAATAAACCCTCCACGACTAATACCCACTTTTCACCATTTTTGTACGGAAAGAGAGCTTTTGAGGCGATTTTGAAGAAAGGAAATCATTGTTCTTCTTTGAGGTAAGGATTTTGGACCCTAAAACTCAATTATAGGTGATTAAGGAACATAATATCAGTGTTTAATTCATGAAAATCAGTAGAAAAAGGTGGAGTTAGGGCTTGAGATTATGAGACCTTTAAGAGATGATTTGAGGGGCCAAACGAACTCCGATTTTAGCATTTTTTATATGTACGAACTCGTGAGATGATGAAGAAAATTTTGGTATAAAATTTGTCGAGTTCCGAGAAGTGGGCTCGGGGGTCGGGTTTTGGCTAAATTCTAGGTTTATGCTAAAATTGGTATTTTTCAATTGGAATTCATTCCTTTAGCATAATTTGATGATAAAAAACTGATCTTGGTAGATTTGGAGCATCTTGAAGTTGATACGAAAGGCAAGCGGGTTGCAGAGTAGCGTTTCGGGCTAGTTTGAGGTAAGTAATGTCTTTAAATCCTGTCCTAAGGGTATGAAACCCCGGACCTTGCATCCTTTCACGGATTTTGGAATGCAAAGATTGGAAATTTGGAAATATATCCCTTTTTAGGCAACTATTGAGTTGCGAAACCGATTTTTAAGCCTATGCTTAATAGTATTGATATATTTTGATATGATTTGGGCTGTAAGCCATGTTTGGGGCCTAGCGCCGATCTGTTTACCCGTTGGGGACTGTTTTTACTATTTTTCTCACTTGATATGTTATGATTTTCATTCAGTCTTTTCTTGATGATTGTTTTGACACTCAGAGTATTTTTGATATTATTTCTTGAAAATGAAACACTATTTTTGTGTCGAGAACCCGATATAATGATGGCCCGAGTGGCATGTTGAGAGTGTCTGACTGAGTGAGGCCGCGGGCCAATATTGTGAGGATGTTATGATATGAGAGAGGCCGAGGGCCAATATTGTGAGTGATTTATGCCATGATGTGGCTTGTTATAGCGCTTGGGTTGTAGGAGCCCCACCGGAGTCTGTACACACCCCCTGTGAGCGCAGGTACCTACTGAGTGCGAGTGATTGCCCACGGGGTTGCTACTGAGTGACTCTGAGGTTGCCCGCTGGGCTGATACTGAGTGATGGTGAGGTGCTGAGGGAAATGTTATGAGAGATGATTATGGCCCGAGGGGCAGATTTATGATGATATTTTACTGAGTTTTTGACTATGATTCACTTCATTTTTCAAACAGATTTTACTGAGCGTTTTACTGAGAAATATTGGAAAATATACTTGTTTCAAAGGATTTTTCTGGAAATTGGTTTTCGAACTTATGTATATTGTATTGAGACTTGATGTTTTACTATTTGTGGATTGGTGTTTTCTGCTGTGTGTTTCATATACTTCAGAATGTGATTTATTTTCATTACTACTGAGTTGGCGTACTCATCATTACTCCCTGCACCCCTGTGTGCAGATCCAGGTACTAGTGCGGAACAGTAGCCATCTTTGTTCGTTAGCAGCAGCTTTACGGTATTTAGAGGTAGCTGTCTAGCGTCCGCAGCTTCTCCATTTTCCTTCCTTTATTAGTATTAGTATTTATTTCATAGACATTGTTTAAGACATTAGCAGAGTTAGTTTTATTTCTTAGATGCTCGTGACCATGTTGACTCCAGTCTTGGGAGGTTTTCTTAGACTGTTAGATTATCGTGGGGACGTAAAGACTTAAAGAAATTATTTTATACTCTGTTTGAGGTTCGTTATTGATCTGTGAAATATTATAATAGAACGAATGGGTAGTTATGTGATGGTTGACTAGCCTAGTTCCACGATAGGCGCCATCACGACCTGTTAGGATTTGGGATCGTGACATCTAATCCACATAAAGCCCGATCTGAAACATGCTATTTGTTTACATATGGAGGTACAACTATATCATGGCGTTCAATGAAACAAACAATAGCTGCCACATCTTCTAATCATGTTGAGATAATAGACATTCATTAAGCTAGTTGGGAATGTGTTTGATTGAGATCAATGACTCAACATATTCAGGAAATGTGTGGTTTTGTTATGAAAAAGGATAATCCAACTATATTATATGAAGACAATGCTGCTTGCATCGCTCAACTGAAAGGAGGATACATCAAAGGAGACAGAACAAAACACATTTCACCAAAGTTCTTTTTCACGCATGATCTTCAACAAAATGGTGAAATTAATGTTCAATATATTCGTTCATGTGAAAATTTGGCTGATCTGTTCGCTAAGGCTTTACCAACCTCAACATTTGAAAAGTTGAGACAGAAGATTGGAATGCGTCGTCTTCAAGAAATAAAGTGATGTTTTCATGAGGAGGAGTAAGATAAGCGATGTACTCTTTTTCCCTTAGCCTAGGTTTTGTCCCACTGGGTTTTTCTGGTAAGGTTTTTAACGAGGCAGAAAATAAAGCGTATTAGAGATATGTGTACTCTTTTTCCTTCACTAAGATTTTTTCCCACATGGTTTTTCTTAGTAACGTTTTAACGAAGCATATTATCTATTTTTTGGACACCCAAGGGGAAGAGTTATAAAATCTTTAGTAAACGTGGATGTCCACTACTCCCACTACTTTCACCCATGATGTAAATAGCCTCCCACTACTTATCACTTTTATGATTGTAACTCCCACACCTTCATAACCTCTCCCCATGATCTTCCCCTATGATCTCAATTGTTAATGGCATGTTTAAGACAATCATTTTGTAACCTTCTATGTAATAGTATAAATAGAGGCATGAAATGTGATATGGGATACACTTGAACACTTGATGAAATAAGAAAGTTATTTTTTCTTCTCTTATTCTACTTATCTTCTTGTTTTATATTGTTTCTTTGAACTACATTTTTCATTAAGGAGAATTTTGAGCCAATTAATTAAACATCCGACAAGATCCTCTTGATGATAAGCGTCCGACCAAGGAATAACTCCACTGCTTAGAGCATCAAGAGTTTCACGTTTGGCGTGGAAATAAAGCAACTCTCAGAGTTAAGCATCAGTTTATCCAGTTTGTCTCTACTACTTTGCTAGTATGCCAGAAGATTCAACATGGCAATGGTGATTCGACCCAGGGCCGGCTCTAACTTTATACGTTCCATATAAAAAGGAAAAAAAAACCTTCTAGACATATTAATAAAGTAAAGATTTGACTTACTTAAAAATAGTAAAAAAAAATAGTTTTCAATTTGATTTGACAATTTCACTTTTTACTCTTCTTCTCAAGTAAATCCCAACATTTTAATTTCAATTCACTTCTCATATTCCATATACGAGACATACTCTGTTCCTTCCTCTTTATTCATGCCCATCTTCTTTGTACTAGATTTCTTTCTTTCTCTAATAAGGCAATACCTAGATATTTTGAAATTAAAGTCTTTAAACTTTTTGAATCAGTCATTGGGTAATATCATTCTAACTTTCTAGTATTATTTCATTTGTTATTTATTATTTTATTAATTTTACTCCATACATATTATTTAATTTTTTTTCAGAATATAAATATAGCAACAAGTAAATATGCATCCGGTTATTCAAAATTTCAAAAGAAAAGAGAAGTTGAAAATTTAATAAAATCTCAAAAAGGAGCTCTTGACAAAATTTTGACAAACAATGAAAAAACAATATAACAAAATCCACATTGAAGAAGATAAGGTTGATGAGAAATCTGACGAAGATTCTCAAGAAAATCAAGAACTAGTAAATGAATTAAATAATAGCATTCGTAAAAATATATATGATCCCAGTCAATGAACAACATTGATACAAAGTTAAGAGATTTATTAGTAGAAAAGGGACCAACAAAAATTAGTGACATAGATTTTCCAAAGGGTAAATTCTACTACACATTATTTTCAAAAATTAGAAAATGGGAAAAGACATGAAAGAAGATGATTATTTTATTCCAAAGATTTTGATAGAGTATCTTGTTTTTGTTTCAAGTTGTTCCTATAATAGTTGTTTCAACAGAAAGAAATTTTCAAAAATACAATTGATAAAATCCACCTAAGATCGACAATGTCTCAAGAAAGATTAAATGGCATGGCTATATTATCAATTGAAAAGGATTATTAGAAAAAATCGATTATAAAAAAATTATTAATAACTTTGCATCTCAAAAAGCTAGAAGAACAGATTTTAAATAAAAAAATATATATATATTATAACGTTCTTATAAGTATTTAGGCACCATATTAAACTTTAGACTTAGGCCCCACATGCGTTTGAGCTGCCCCTGATTCGACCATCACCTCTCAGCCATGAAAACCAGTCAAATACAGCCTTTCATAGTTACCCGATTTTACTAACTTTGTTCCGGTGTGAGCTTTAAAAAGAGAGTCGAATAACATCCTATTTTACTTTCACATTTTGTGTTCCCGCGTTTAACCATCTGAGCATTCCTGTTATGCATATTTTGGAGAAATGTCACTCAAAGAACAGATGTTTCACCGGTTCTACGTTGTGTCCAGATAGCCAGAGGCGGAACCAGGATTTAAAGTTATTGGATTCGGGATTTTAACCTTTTTATGTTAGTGGGTTCTAAAGTAAGAATTTGTAATATTCAATGAATTTTTAAGACAAATATATGATTTTGGAATTGGATTGAAATATGTGAACAAGCTATCTCACTTATCCCTAGAATTAATTGTATCATTGTTATGTGGGAAAGACCTCCTCCTCAATGTGTTAAAATCAACACCGATGGGAGCAGAAATGAGGAGGGGCTGATTGGTGCTAGTGGCATAATTAGAGACTCGGCTGGCGCGTTAATTAATGCATTTGCACAACCGTTGGGGAGAGGAAGCAGTATTTTAGCAGAAGCAATGGATGCAACTATTGGAGTCAAATGGTGCATTCCCCACGGTCACACTAATTTCATTTTGGAATGTGATTCATTGGTGGTTGTTAATATGGCCAAAGGAAACACAAGAATCTCATGGCAGATGCAAGAACACATAATGAAGATTAGAGAGCTATTGCATCAGAACCACAACACAATCAAGCACTGTTACAGAGAAGCAAATCAAGTTGATGATGCCCTTGCAAAATGGAGTATTGAAGAATTAGAAACAATTTTTCTTAATCTTAGGGAGGAACTTCCAAGGCTTGCAGCAGGTCTATACACTCTTGACAGGGAACAACTGGCTTCTATAAGGCATAAGCTCAAAAGAAATTTTTTTGTCTGAAAGATATTTGGCCTTGTATATTTTTGTAAAGCTATAATGTAGAGTGAATATACAATGAACATCACAGTTGTTGATAACAACTTCAAGTTAGCAGAGATTGATACCTCTCTGCTCTTGTAACTTTTGCATGATATAAAAGAAGGTGCCACCTTAAGGCGTATTATTATAAAAATAAAAATAAATAAATAAATAAAATATGGCAATGTATTACCACGGCTAGTTCCTTGTATTTTGAACTTCCCAATTTAATTTAAATTCTGCATTTCATTAGCAACAAAAGAAAACATATTGTACTCAAACTTGGAAACAAGCGCTACAACATAATATATCTATAGCTACGAAATCTTTGCTACAGATTCAAAAATCGTGGCTAATACCTAACAATAGCCACAAAAATAATAATTTCATATCTATTTATAAAATACTCAAATTTCATAGCTACGAAAATTAAATTGTCAAAGCTAATACCTTATTTTTGCTATGATTGCTAATTGTCATGGCAATAATTACCTAAATAGCTACAAATTTGTTGCTGACGATAAATTTTTGTAGCTAGTCATGAGCTTTTTGCCACACGTTACAACTTATGCAGCAATAATAATCTTTTAGCCACAGTAAATTATTCAAACCAAAATATTGTTGCTAAATAAATATTTTTTCTTCAATTTATAATAGACCGTGACGATAATTGTCTTAACAACTACAATTAGTTATCATGGCGATATAATATAGCCACAGATTTATTGTTATGATAAAATTTCATAGCTAAACATATGTTTTTGCTACAAGTTGACGTTTACTGTAGCAGAATTAACCATTTTACACCAAATAAACTATTTGGAACAAAATATTGTAACTAAATAAACATTTTTACTTCAAATTACAATAAAAAGAAAAACATGACAACAGTTGCCTTAATAGCTACAATTAATTGTCATGACGAAATTCTATAGTCACTGATTTATTGCAATGATAATATTTCATAAATAGTCATATATTTTAACCACGTGTTGAAACTTACCGTATCAAAAGTAACCTTCTAGCCATAATAAATTATTTAAAATAAAATATAATAGCTAAATACATACTTTTGCTTCAAGTTATAAATATGTGGCAATAGTTGGCTTAATAACTGCAGTCTATTGTCATGACCAAATGATATAGCCACGAATTTATTACTATGATAAAATTTTGTATCTAATCAAATGTGTTTTTGCCACGATTGAAGCTTATTGTAGCGCAAGTAACCTTGTTGTCGTAATAAACTTGTTTGAAATCAAACATTGTATCTAAATAAATATTAATGAGAAACGTATATTTTTAGTCGCGCCCAAAACTAATAATCGATAAAAATATATATCTTTTGTATATATGTGTATCATATACATATAATGCACATAGTTTATATACTTGGCTAGAGAATGCAATTAGTTTTTCCCGACCGGTCAATTTTATATTTGTCCTAAATTAATTTTATTCAAATTATAAAAATTATGGCAAGTGTTAGCTAAATAGATACAATTGTTTTTCATGAAAAACTATATATCTACAATTTACCGGTATGATAAAATTTTGTAGCTAATCATTTTTCACAAGTTAAAACTAACCATAACAATAGTAAACTCTTAGCCAGATTAAATTATTGAAATAACATCTTGTAGTTAAATGAATATTTTTGCTTCAAAATACATAAAAATGTGGAAATAGTTGTTACATTTTATATAATTTTCATATATTTAATTACATTAAGTATTATGAATTTAATATGGTTGATATCTAAGTCCATATCAAATTAATTATAATTTTATTAAATAAATATAACCTGTAAGTTCCAATTATAACTAAAGAATAATGAAACTATTTACCATTAATTTGTGAATAAAAAGTTATATATAATTTAAATAACTATAATCTTGTAACAAGTTAGAGAGATATTTTAGTTAATTAATTTTTAATATAAAGAGTTAGTTAATAATAGATCATTTGTTGTACAATCTGATCTTTCTATAACAATCATCTTTTAGACCATCATTTCATTGTAACAAATAAGTTTTCTTTGGAATTGATTTTTATTTTATATTTTACATCTCTATAACAGTCTTTTCCTATAATATAAATATCCATCATTATAATAGTGCACTCTTTTAAAACTATCTCCCTATGACATTATTAACTAAATATCCCTGTATTTATTATTCTATATGTTTCTTATTACCCCAAAAGCAAGTGGGAAGCTCTTGGAGGGAGAGAATAAAAAATATGTTTATTATTTTTTTATAAAATAAAAATAATAAGTTTATTCATATTTATTGAAGACATGCCCTTAATAAATTTGTAAATTTAATGGAAAAATTGGGAACATAAAAAAACTATGTTGTTTTGCTAGCAAAATTTTATTATTACTACATTAATTTTGTTTTTAGTTTATTACGTATATCATTTGTAATAGTGTAGGTACTTGTTTGTGTGCAAATATATGGAAAGTTAAAGGTAAAGTTACAAATAAAAATGATAAACGAAAAAAAGAGGAAAAAGATTACGCCTCTCTCAATTGCCTTAAACCTAAAAAATTCAAACTACCAAACCCTTCCCCCCAATCTATCCGCTCCATCTCCCTCAATCCTTCCCCACTCTAACCAACAATCCCTTGAACCATTGTCCCTCCTGCTCTTGGAAAACATAATCGTCAAGGTATGGCCACCATAGTCTTTCTTTTGTTTTCTCTTCTTAATTTCAATTGTTGCCATTGCCCTCCTAGGATTCTTGATCGAAATTAGTTCTTTTTAGTTTCATGATTACAGTGTGGCAGTGAAATGGCAATCCCTTCTTTATCAATATTGATAAGTGCCAAGAATTTAAAAGAATGCCAAATTCAAAGACATGAATTAGGAATCTCTCCAATTGTTATGAATGGAGGGGCTTTTGCGTATATTTTAATTCCTATATTTTTCTTTGTAAGCATATGCCCCAAATTTATATTTTTCAATATTTTTCTTTTTAAGTAAACTTGAATTTGTTTTTTAGGCACTTGTGTTATGGGCAACAAACAAGTGTAGTAACCATGAGGTATGTATGATACTCTACTCTTTCTCAAAACAAATTCTATTGGATATACCACCAAGTAAAGGATGGAGATTTTACAAACTTCTTGTCAAACTCTGTAAGAAGACAAAAGCATAATGTTCCTTTTTCTTTTTCTGAAACAGTTCATGCAGTTACATTGTTGAGCAATCAACCTTACATGTATAGTAACATGAGCTCGATTTAGTACTAAAAATAGTGGACTTAAGATTATTTAAATCCTATAATAAATTGATTATTGTATAATCAAGAAAATAATCTACTAAAAGAACCTATTATGAAACTTATTTTCTTCACAATAATGATCTTCATGCCTTCACTCTAGAGCGCTATGAACAAGATTAGCCAAAGTTGTCATGGCATGTGATTGGCCTGAAATTATTCCTGTAGTTGAAGGGTTTTGTCCTAAAACAATACAATAACCATCATCATAATTCTCCATTCCTTGTGCCATGAGTTGCCATACTAAGCTTCCTGCCATGGTTCCCCCTTCTTTTGCCAAATTGTAGATATTCCTATATACATTACTCATGAATGTGTCTCTTGAACTAAGACTGTATCCTTGACCTCTACTAGACTTGCCAAATTCAGCTAGCACTAGAGGTTTCTTTAGTATAGTTCTTGCATCTTCCCAATGGCTTGTTACCCACTTTTGCATCCATGCCAATTGTGCTTCATTGCTTTGTCCGGATACCCTATAAATGTAAAAAGTTTAAGGTTTTTGCGATGTAAACAATGTTTGAACAATCAGGCCATAATTATAAGGTGTTTCAAATATGAACTTGTGAGTGGAGCAAAGACATTAATATACCATTGGTCAGTGTACGCATGGATAGTAGCAAAATCAATCTCACTGATTAGATGGTTACTGATAAAATCTGTTCCGACTTGATAACCAGGATTAACTTGCTTCCTTTCAGGAACTGAATCACCATAGAATCCCTCCATTCCTACCTCTAACAAGTGCTTATTGTCTAGTGACTTCACAAAACTTCCCATTTCTTGAACCCAAGCCTGGAGTGGTATCAGTTAAAGAAGTCAAACATTTTATGGATAAAAAGTTAGTCATTGATATTTCTAAAATTCAATTAGTTTGGAAATGAACTAAAAAGCATTATTAGAGACTTACATTAACAGTTTTTCCAGAATAATCAGCTTGGTCGCGTGGCTCATTAATAAGTTCCCATGCCATGATGGTTGGATCATCTTTGTAAGCAACTCTAGTTATTGTGTTGAACCTTGTAACAATATTCTGCAGAAATTTTACAAGAACATAAATTCATATATTAACCATCATATATCAACTTTGTTAATTTTATTTGATAATGAAGTATTACTTGGAAAAAGAAAAAGATTACATGAATATCAAACAATCGCCATTTAAGTGAAAAAGTTCCACACATTGTTACCCCATACCTTGATGTGGTTCTTGTAATAAGTTTTGAGCATAGGATGAGTATAGAAATCATCGTCGCCATTAATCTGATCCCCTGCGTTTCGCGCCCACTGAACATATTGAGCTTTTCCTCCAAAGTCGTTCCAGTTATTTACAAAGCTCAAGATTAAGCGAACACCATACTTTTTTGCTTCCGAGATTACAAAATCCAAACCCTAAATCCATAAATATACAATAATAACCCTAAAATTAGACTCCATTAAAATAACTATCTAACAATTGACAATTTTCATGCATGTTACTTTGACAAGTAAATCAGAAAATATTTATTCAAGGAGTTTAACTTGTATTCCTTTTACGGTGGAAATTGTTTTTAGCAGTACAATTTAACTAGCTAGTTATAGTAGGTGGTTACTCTATTTTTTGGATTAACATATTATTAGATTTGATAGGTAGAATTATTTATCGTCATAAGCCAACTTAACCTTATAATCTTAGAACTCTTTTAGCGCAAGACATAAACATTTACCTGAAAAACTCGTTCATTGTAAACGCCAGGTGATATTTGTAATGCTCTGTCACCTCCATCACTAAAAGCCCACGTGCGACAAACAGAAAGACCAGCAGCAGATGCATCTTTAAGAACCTCAGTGACTTTGTACCTCTCACTAGGCTCAGCAGCAACATGCATCAACCAATAGGAGTTGAAACCATTGAATAGAAATGGGGATCCATTGAGTTCAAAATGGGTACCCTTAACTGCTATAAACCCTACATTAGCATTTCTTGGAACCCTAGCTTCACATGTGAGAGCTAAAAGTAAGAGCAAAAGGCCAGAAATACAGCTCGTTCTTGTAAAATGCATTTTGTAGTTTAATTTCTATATTGAATGAAAGAGATTTGATATGCTAGAGGTCACCTTCCTGTTGGCTTTTATACTGAGTTAAAGATAACAAAATTTACTAAAAATAGCAAAACTTGCAGGAACTAAAAAACTTTCCTAGTGGATGCATGGAAATTAAAATTTGGTAATTAGTTAACCTGAAAATATATTTTATTTATAAAAGGTATCATGGGATGTTGATAGAAGAGGAAAGCAGTTATTTGGTTAAATTAACCAAAAAGATATGTCTGTTGAAAGAATTATAACGACAAATTATGGGAAAAAAGAAAAACGATAAAGAAAAGGAAAAGGTGGAAGCTAGTGGTGTAATATGGGTGATGTATTGCATCCATTGGTTGGTTTTAGTTTAAGGTTTGAACTTTGAACTAGATCTGATGATGAAATATATTATATATGGAAACTTGTGGTCAAGTGATTATACAATGTTAGTACATTTACTTCCTTTTTTGGGGATAAGGAAAATTTCCTAGAGTTGTCTTTTTGGTGCTTCTATGAAAGTATTTCCTCCACTTATTCTGAAAGTCCAGATCATTTGGTAAAGTGGGTTTTGGTATGCGATTTTTAATTATATGTAATATATTACAAACTTATTTATCATTACTATTTAGGTTTTAACTTAATTACATGTTGTTACACAATTTATCATTTATATATAAATATTTGAAATACCGCAGGCTCAACAAGCTTCCATAGCGCAACTCCAAAATTAGAATCACGCACCGAGTAGGGCCGAACCCGAGCCCTCACTGGAAGTTGTTCACAGGGCCGAACCAGTATCAGAGAGGTCAAACGTGAATGAATCGGGGACTAACCCCGCTATTATAAAAATGCTAGAGGAGTTCACGAGGCGAATCGAATCAGGGGAGAAGAAGATTGAAGCAAATGACAAAAAAGTAGAAAGGTCTAACACCCGAGTAGATCAAATTCCAGGGGCACCACCAATTCTGAAGGGTTTGTATTCAAAGAAGTTCGTACAAAAGCCTTCCCCCCCCCCCC
>ML285161.1:23143-84710 GCA_005239495.1 Nicotiana undulata
GGGGGCCCACCAAATTCTAAGGGGTTTTTTTTAAAAAAAGTGTTTGAAAAACCCCCCCCCCCCCCCCCCCCCGACCACGGCTCCTAAGCCCATTCCAAAGAAATTTCGTATGCCAGAAATTTCCAAGTATAATGGAACTACCGACCCCTAATGAGCATGTCACTTCTTACACATGCGCAATAATGGGGAACGATTTAGAGGATGATGAGATTGAGTCCGTTCTGCTAAAGAAGTTTGGAGAAACTTTATCAAAGGGGGCGATGATATGGTACCATAATTTGCCACCCAACTCCATTGATTCCTTTGCCATGCTCGCAGATTCCTTCGTCAAAGCACATGCCGGAGCCATAAAGGTCGAGACTAGGAGGTCAGACCTCTTCAAAATGAAGAAGAAAGACAACGAGATGCTCAGAGAGTTCGTATCTCGATTCCAGATGGAATGTATTGAACTACCCCCGGTCGCAGATGATTGGGTCGTCCAAGCTTTTACTCAAGGACTAATCATATGAAGTTCGGTGGCCTCACGACAGTTAAAGAAGAATTTGATCGAATACCCAGTCGTAACCTGCTGGGCCGACATGCACAATCGGTACCAATCAAAAATCATGGTCGAGGATGATCAGTTGGGAACTCCTTCCGGGTCAGTTTGCCCAAACAGTCCCATTGGCAGAATTCAAAGGGATATCGACAGAGAACCACGATCGAACAGAGATTGGTATCAACCATATGGTGGAGATCGGAGAAACAACGGTCCTGGACGCAACCCCGTTCGAAGTGATCGAAGAAATGATCGAGGACAGAGCTCTCGAGGGCTAATGAGTAAGCGTGGTTTCGATAGAAATGTCGATCCCACAGAAGCACCACGACTGTCAGAATATAACTTCAACGTTGATGCATCGGCTATTGTATCGGCCATTGGGCGGACCAAAGACACCAGGAGGCCCCGACCCTTATAGATCGATCCGGCATAGATAAATCCTAATCAAATGTGCAAATATCATGGTACTCATGGTCATAGAACAGAGGACTGTAAACAGCTGAGGGAGGAGGTAGCCCATTTGTTTAACGAGGGTCATCTTCAAGAATTCTTGAGCGACCGAGCTAAGAACCACTTCAGAGACAGGGATGCAAACATGAAGAATGAACAAGAAGAACCACATCACGTGATACAATTGATCGTTGGTGGGGTCAATATTCCACAGGGACCCATAATCAAGCGCACCAAGGTGTCGATTACGAGGGAAAAGCGAACTCGGGATTATGTACCGGAAGGGACCTTGTCTTTCAATAACGAGGATGCAGAGGGGTTCTCACAACCCCACAAAGATGCACTTGTCAAATCTGTTCTTATGAATAAAATTCAAGTTTAACGTGTATTGATTGATCTAGATAGCTCGACCAACATCACTCGATTGAGGGTCGTAGAGCAGCTCGGCCTACATGATCAAATTGTGAATGCAACCCGGGTTCTTAACGGTTTTAACAAGGCGAGTGAAACCACCAAAGGTGAAATTATCTTGCTAGTGAACGTGGACGGGACCATCCAAGAAAAAAAGTTCCATGTGACCGAGGGGAACATAAGGTACAATACCCTGCTCGGAAGTCCTTGGATCTATAATATAAGGGCAGTACCCTCGACCTTTCACCAAGTTTTGAAGTTCCCGATATCGGAGGGAATCAAAATGGTGTACGGAGAGCAATCTGCCGCCAAGGAGATGTTTGCAGTCGACGAACTGATACCGGTCTCGTCGCTCTCATCAGCTAAGGGATCGGATTTGAAGGGAAAACAAGAGGCCAAATAGAAACCAAAGATACTAGCTTCGACCCAATTGGAGGAGCAGCGGACAGACGAGGATGAAGAGTATTGGATCCCCCGATCTTTCATAATTCTTGATGACTCTGATGCCACAAAATCAACGGTCGAAGAGCTGGAACAAGTCATACTGATCGAGTATCTGCCCGAACAAAAGGTATACTTGGGCACGGGGTTAACTCCCGAGCTTAGGAAAAAACTTATTCAATTCCTTTTAGATAACATGGATTGTTTTGGTTTGTCCCATCTCGATATGACAAGGATCCCACAAGACATCACCATCCATCAGTTAAGCTGGGACACGAAGTTCCGTCTAGTAAAGCAAAAAAGAAGGCCCAGTCCAAGATTAAGCATGCATTCATCACGGACGAGGTAACCAAACTTCTCAAAATAGAGTCCATTCGAGAAGTAAAATATCCTGAATGGTTAGCAAATGTAGTGATAGTCCCGAATAAGGGAAATAAACTTAGAATGTGCGTAGATTCTAAAGACTTGAACAAAGCACGCCTTAAGGATTCTTTTCCTTTACCGAATATCGGACGTATGATCGATACCACGACCGGCCATGAGATTCTCAAATTTCTAGATGCTTACTCCGGGTACAACCAAATACAGATGAACCCGGAGGATTAGGAAAAGACTTCTTTTATCACTAAATACCGCACCTACCGTTATAATGTAATGTCGTTCGGACTAAAAAATGCTAGTGCAACTTATCAAAGCCTAGTAAATCGAATGTTCGAAGAACAAATAGGAAAATCAATGGAAGTTGATATTGATGACATATTAGTTAAGTCCCTGCGAGCAAGTTCCTTGGCTTCATGGTATCTAATCAGGGAATCAAGATCGAATCTGATAAAATTAAAGCCATCGAGGATATCATGATCGTAGATAATCTCAAGGCCGTACAAAGGCTAACGGCGCGCATAGCCGCCCTATGGAGATTCATATCGAGGTCATCGGATAGGAGTCACTGATTCTTCTCATTGCTTAAGAAGAAGAGTGTCTTTGCATGGACTTCAAAATGCCAACAAGCCTTGGAGGAAATAAAACGATACTTATCGATCCCGCCACTACTTCACACCCCGAAATCGGACGAGCAACTTTACTTATACTTTGTAGTCTCGGAAATAGTTGTAAGTGGAGTCCTAGTTCGAGAAGAACAAGGTATGCAATTCCCTGTTTATTATGTTAGCCCGACCCTAGGTGAGGCCAAAATTAGATGTCCACACTTAGAAAAATTAGCGCTTGCTTTAATAAGTGCCTTTAGGAAATTAAAATTGTATTTCCAATGTCATCCAATATGTGTTGTAACTACCTATCCTCTTCGCAATATTTTGCACAAATCCAAACTTTCGGGTCGCATGGCCAAATGAGCCGTTGAGATCAGTGGGTATGACATCTACTATCGACCCTGAACGACCATCAAGTCTCAAATATTGGCAGACTTCATGGCCGACTTCACACCAGTCCTTGTACCCGAAGTCGTAAGTGAACTGTTAATAAAATCATGTACATCATCGGGGGCGTGGACCCTTTTCACGGACGGTACTTCGAACGCGAAAGGGTTCAAGCTGGGTATCATTCTGAAACCACCCACGGCTAATATTATTAGACAATCTATCAGGACTTCAAAATTAACTAACAATAAGGCCGAGTATGAGGCCATGATTGCAGGTATCGAGTTGGCTAAAAGTTTGGGAGCAGAGGTCATTGAGGCCAATAGTGATTC
This sequence comes from Nicotiana undulata, assembly GCA_005239495.1. NCBI lineage: Eukaryota > Viridiplantae > Streptophyta > Magnoliopsida > Solanales > Solanaceae > Nicotiana > Nicotiana undulata. The sequence continues at coordinate 26,689 of ML285161.1, forward strand.
CCTCTTCGTGGTAAACCAAGTCAACAAGACTTTCGAAGTCCAAGAAGACCGGATGTAAAGGTACCTGAATAAGCTACAGGTAACTCTTCATCGATTTAAAGAGTGGACCTTACAACATATACCTCGAGAATAGAATAGCGAGGCCGACACTCTTGCAAACATAGAGTCCTCGGTCGAAGACGAAGAACATAACTAGGGGACTGTCATACAACTCACGAGATCAATGATCGAAGAAGGCCACACCGAAATAAACTCTACAAGTCTGAACTGGGACTGGAGAAACAAGTACATAGAATACCTAAGGAATTGGAAGCTTCCATCAGATCCAAAGAAGTTGATAGCTCTACGTAGAAAGGCGGCATGGTTCACGTTGTCCGAGGACGTAACACTGTTTAGAAGGATGTTCGATGGACCATTGGAAATATGTTTGGGATCGGGGGATACCGACTATGTCCTATGAGAAATTCACGAAGGCACTTGTGTAAATCATTCTGGTGCTGAATAATTGGTTCACAAAGTAATCACAGCAGGGTACTACTTGATCGATATGGAGAAGGATGCTAAGGAGTTTGTTCGAAAGTTCGACAAATGTCAAAGGTATGCACCAGTGATTCACCAGCCCGGAGAGCATCTCCACTCGGTCTTATCCCCATGGCCGTTCATGAAATAGGGAATGGACATTGTCGGCCCTCTCCCTTCTGCCCCAGGTAAAGCTCAATTTATTTTATTTATGACTGATTATTTTTATAAGTGGGTTGAAGCACAGGCTTTCGAGAAAGTCAGAGAAAAGGAAGTCATAGACTTCATTTGGGACCACATTATATATCGATTCGGGATGCCTGCCGAGATCGTATGTGATAATGGAAAGCAATTCATTAACAGAAAAGTGACTAAATCTCTCGAGGATCACAAGATCAAAAGAATTTTATCGACACCTTATCATCCCAGTAGGAACAGACAAGCCGAATCAATCAAAAAAACCATTATTCAGAATCTTAAGAAAAGGTTGGTCGACGCTAAAGGAAAGTGGAGAGATATACTGCCCGAGGTTCTTTGGGCGTACCGCACCACGTCGAAGTCTAGTACGGGAGAAACCCCGTTCTCGTTAGTCTATGGCGCCGAAGCTCTTATCATGGTCGAGGTTGGAGAGCCTAGCCTCAGGTTTCGATACACAACAAAGGAATCGAATCAAGAGGCCATGAATATGAGCCTAAAATTGTTGGACGAAAGAAATGAAGCCGCCCTCGTTCGATTGGCCGCACCAAAAGCAACGGATCGAAAGGTACTACAATCGAAGAGCCAATCTTCGACATTTTAACATCGGGGACTTGGTGCTAAGAAAAATCACCCTTAACACTCAAAATCCTAATGAAGGAAAACTGGGTCTGAACTAGGAAGGACCATATCATGTCCTTGAGATCATCGGAAAAGAATCCTACAAGCTCGGCACGATGAACGACAAACAATTACCGAGCAGTGGAACATATCACTCCTAAACTGATACTACTGCTAAGTTACGTCCTTTTCGTTTTTCATTTATATTTTAGACTAACCATTGCAGGTGTTCGACCAGGAATGACAATGGACTCTTCAACACGAAGTTTTTAGGTCTGAAAGCACGAGTTGCACTCTTTTTCCCTTAGATTGGTTTTGTCCCAAATGGGTTTTCCAGTGAGGTTTTTAATGAGGTAACCATTGATCGTGCTAACTTAGAACAATTCAATAGTATCCGAGGCTTCTTTACAATCGACCACGAATACTGGGGGCATTGCCATCAAATGTCAACTTTGTTGCAAGAAAATGTCTTCGTGACAGCGGAGTATCGATAGGTAAATTTTGTAAGGGACAAACGATCAAATTAACCGTTCCCATATCGGTTGTTCGAGCCCTAAAACCAAACATGTATGCATGTATAATCATTTATTAAGAGAAGTATTTTTCCTTGCCGATATCTCATGCCTTAGAAACAATTTCTACTTTACAATTTCACAATCTCGGTCTATTGTGTAAACATGCTTAAAGGCCCATCGTAACTGGAGTTCGAACAACTACCCCCTCGTTCGGGGACTGCCATCCGTAAAATGGACGAGATCGAGTTATTAAAACTTCGAGATCATAAGACCTTAAAGGCGACCCTCGATCCTTTTGTAGGCCACAACCACCCCACTCGGGGACTGACACTTCGGGCAAGCTTGAAGTGAAACACAAAAATAAGCCCAAGAGGAAAGTCCCAAATTAAAAAGGCTACGACCAAACTAACACGGTTCGGAGACATCCAAATTCCGTAATAAAACATGCCTTCGAATTTTTTCATAAATCGATTAAAAAGGCTACCCTCGACAAAATCATAAAGGGCTTCGATAATATCAAGCCTTGAAAACTTTAGTGAGTACAAAATTGTTCGAACTCTCGAATAATTCCTTATTTCATGCTAAGGCATTAAATATTTTACAAATACAAATGATGAAACACTTTTCCAAGCCGAAAAGGGGGAGAAAGCCATAAACATTTCTTTTTTACAAAGGCCATATTGGCCTAGTACAAAAGCCTAAGGGCTACTTTTTGCTTTGAGTTCGAGAGACCATCCTCGCTCGAACAAAAACCTAAGGGTTACCTCACCTTGAGTTCGAGAAAGCACTCACTCGATCGTAAAGGTTATGCTAGTTTGGTTTCGTTCGAATCGCCAAACCCCGCACCTTAGAATATAGTCTCATAAGGCAGAAATGAAGAAAAATTTCACAAGACAGAAAGGAAGATTTTTTTTATATATATGTCAAAAAGTTATTTACAGGGGAAGCATGACCCGATTGAAATTCTATACAAAAATCTAGAAAAGGAAGAATAAAAGAAAGATACCGATCCTAAGAGCCTAGTCTTCTCCAGGAGCAACATATTCACTATCGGGGTCTTCTCCACTCTAAGACTCGCTCATGCTCCCAGAATAATCATTGAGAGAGAGGCCAGTGCTTTGGTTTCAACTTCAAGCTCTCTTGCATTCTTAATCCCGACAGTAAGATCGAAGCCACGAGCGTGGATCTCCTCGAGAGTCTCCCTTCGAGTCTGGCATTTGACATGCTCGACAACCCAATGTGCTCGAACCTGAGCAACTTCAGCAACCTCCTTTGCTCGAGCTTGAGTGGCTTCAGTGTTGGACCGGTAGATGGACACAATTGCCTCAACATCGGCCTTGGCCATTTGAGCCTCAGATTTGGCCACTGCATGTTCTGTGACCAGCTTCTCTCGATCGAAAGTTGCTGAACCCAACCAAGACTAGAACTCCTTAATTTTCATGGCTTGCACCAAGTTCCTCTCTTTCATGCTTTGGAGATGGATTTTAGCTAAGGATAGTTGAGCTCGGGCAGCCTCTTTTTCTGAGGCAAGTGGTCCATATTTTTCTTACATTCTATGGTCTTCGCCTTCACTGCATCCACTTTCTCACAAAGTTGGCAATTATATCAAGATTTTTCTTGACCTGTGGGATCGATCTGTTATCCGTCATGCCCGAATCGATATCATTAACTTCTAAGATTCTTCTTACCTGCTCGACCAGATCGGTTTGTTCTTTTTGAGCTGCAACCAGCTCAACTCGAAGGACCTTTGCTTCCTCTTTTCTTTGCTCACGGAGAAGCTTGAGGACATCTTTCTCCTCAGTAAGCCCTCGGATTTCGGCCTCATATCAGCTCAGCTCCCTCGATCGATAGAAAGCTTCGTGATGAAGCACCAGGGCCTACAAAAATAGGAAAGAAAGAATTAGACGAGAAGAGAAAAACTAAGTGTAAAAAGGGATATTAACAAAGGGAGTACGGGCTTACCCGATCCAGAGCATGTTGGGCCTCGTTAAAAAGATAAGGCGCTCCCACCTCGTCCATCAGAGCTTGGTCTTCCTCCGTAACCAAACTACGAAGGTAACTAGCCACCCCTACGGGGGCTGCGAGAACTCGTGCATCCTCTAGGACTGTGACGATGATCGTTCGTTTGCACCCGGGATCGGCACTAAGAGTCGAGAACTGGCTGGTCAGTCTGAAACTCGAGGAAGCTTTGCCCGAGCTCTTCCTCGATACCTCTAGGTCGCTCAGACCAGCAACATCGTCGACCCCAACAAAATAACCATGGAAAGGGTCCTCCTCTCCATGGATTCCTTCTACGTGAGAATTCTTTACGACCCGAGCATCCCGAATCATTTCCTCGTAGAACGAAGGAAACAATGGGGAGTCTCCGATTTCTATTTCCCCAATTAGATCTTTTGGGGCATTCTCTCTTTCTCAAGGAGCCTCGAGCCTGGCCTCCACAGCTACTTCCACCCCCTTCTCACCCCGAGGTGAGGCACCTTTGGCTTCAGTCGGCTCGGCGACTTCGACTGCCCCCTTCGAGCCTATCAGGTCAGGGTAATATTTTCCGTTTCTACCGGTCCAGTGACTTTTTGAGCCTCGGTATTGGCTTATGCTCGAGCCACCAACCCGAAATGCTCTTCTTCTTCTTCTTCTTCTTCTTCATCTTCTTCTTCTTTTCCTTCCTCCCTTAAAAGTTGGGCTGACTCCACAGACATGGGTATAACGCTCTTCTTTGGTTTACGAGACACTTTATTTTTGGGCTCTTTCCCCTCTGAGGTCGAGGTCCTCTTCATCTCGCTCTCTTTAGCCGGCTTTGGGATAGAAATTAAGTCTTATTCATCACCGGACTGAGGCCTCATCATCACATCTTTCCCGAGACCCGCGAGAAGGAAAATTGATTAAGCTCGAAAAGTGTTTTTAATGACCAAATTCTTAAAGATAGGAACAAGGCTTACTGTGATTTTTTGCCTCCCACTGGCCCTTTTCTAAATCGCGCCATGCACGCTCGACGTGTGTTGATGTCGAGACCAGGCTCCTCACCCAGCTCTCGAGATGAGGAACCGCACCCGGCATCCAAGCAGCAGCTACACCGGGAAAACATATCGATAAGGGAAGATGAAGAAGTAAAAATAACAAACAAAAACTAAAAGCGGAGTCATACTTACGCTTCCTATTCCACCTCTCGTGAAATGGCATTCTCTCAGTGGGAATCTGGTCCGCGGTCCTCACTCGGACAAACCGGCCCATCCAACCCCGGTCTTTATCTTCGTTTATGCTCTAGATGAGTGCCTTGGTGGCCCGACATCGGAGTTTTATTATCCCACCTCGATAAAGTTGAGGGCTATACAATATTATCAGCTGATCGAGGGTGAAGGAAGCTCGTCGATTTTGCTCACAAAGTAGCGGAGCAATATCACAATCCTCCAAAAAGAGGGGTGAATTTGGCCGAGGGTCATCTGATACTTCTTGCAGAAGTCTATGATTACCGGATCAAAGGGACCCAACATGAAAGGGTAAGAGTAAACACTCAAGAACCCTTCCACGTGGGTTGTGATCGCTTCTTGTGAGGTCGGTATCACGACCTTTTTGTTTCCCCAGTTGCGGTCCTTCTTCACTTGGTCAAGGAAGATTTTGGATATCAACCATATGTATCTCGATATCGGTTCACATCCTTCACGAACCGATGATGTTTTCTCTACTTTGAAGACGGAACTAATGATGCACCCCCCGGGAACAAACTCCTCAGGGCGTGGCTCCAGCGTTGTTTTCTTGCTGGGCGACCGAGACGAGGAAGCGATTTATTTCTATGGAAAAGTTTTTGACGTCTTAGCCATTTAGTTTTTGAGGGTAAAGGAGAATTGAGGTTGTGATATTTTTTGTTATAGAAGGAACAGACAATGGAACTCAAAGACCTTTGAAGATTAGAGTATAAGGGATTGAAAGTAATGTTTGAAAGGATGGAAAAGGGACCTATTTATTGGTTTCACGGCAACGGTTCAAAGCTAGTAGTGGTCGGTCATCAACTGACGCACATTAAATGCTTGTGGAACTGTACCGACGTGACGTTTCGGTCACCTCTATCGCTTACGTCATGGTGCTGACATCATGAAAAATCGGGGTGAAGTTCGGAGACTCAATTTGTTTATTGTCATTACACTCCAAAAATGAGGGGACTATCTGTATATGGTCAAAACCGGTCTCATCAAATTTTTTTCCAAACTAGGATGGTAAACCGAAGATCAGTCCCGTGTTATATCAGACCGAGACATGAAAGTGCGGTACCAAGCTCGGGGTTCGAAGTAGTCGAGATCAAGATCAGCCAGGATCGAGATCAAACGGGACAGATATCGAGCAAGACCGAAGAAAGCCTACTAATCAAAATCTGAGATATCCGTGACGGGCAAGGATCGTGGTGGAAATCTTGGCACGAATCAAATCAAGTACGGTTATTTAGTCTATCACGAGATTTCCTTCTATATTTGGAATTGTACCATAAGTAGAATTCCTTTACTACATAAAGGGGGGTTCTAATCATTTGTAGGCATCTAATATCGCATAACAAAGCAATACAATACATTTTTTCTCTCTTGTTCTTCTGTTCATTTCATATTTCTTAATTATACATTCAGCCGGTTCGAGGACGATCTAGCTCGAGGGCCAAGTTACACTTTACACTGGTTTGCTTTATTTTGCATTCAATTACTAACAATAATTATCATATTTCTCAATTGGTGCCAAGTGAAATCACGTATCCTTAAAACCACTTATAAATTTAATTGTTATCTTATTTAAGGGTAAACAACAACAACACCACCAACAACAACAACAACAATAATAATAATAATAATAATAATAATAATAATAATAGTAATAATAATAATAATAAGCAAAAGAAATGAAGAGATCATAACATATTTTGGGGTGATTACTTAGCTGAAGATGTTGAACTTTAGTTACTTCCTTCTTTTGAGGAGTGAAGAAAAGGAATCTACAGAACTTTTTTTCCCATTTTTGGAATCTCAGAATTTGTAACGCAGTAACCTATATTCATATCCATTTAGTAATAGCTAATCTTTAAAGTAAGGAATTGCTCTCCCTTCTCTCTATATTCTCTCACTGAACAGATGGCACACCCAAATGACCCTCCCCCACTCCACCCAGCTGACCCTAGTAATGGTAATTCGGCAACTCACCTACTAAAACCTATTCTGTTTAATCAACCACCCTGTAACAATGCATCAACGGCTACCTTGGACCAAACAAACACCACCAACCCCGCTGGAAATGAAGCTGTCGGGTTAATACATTGACAAATAACCAAACCAAACAATCTGCTACCAATCCCCACATATTCCGCCGCACCCCAACCAAACGTTTCTTCAAACTTTGACCGACCACAACACCGTAAAGAACATGATAGAATTAGAGGGTCCACCAAACTATATAGAGAAGAAGGTTCCTTATTAATTTCCACGGATTACACACACACATAAGAATATAAGTAACACTGAGAATTTTTATGTGGAAAATTTCCAGCTCAACGGGATTAAAAACCACGACCTACACTTGTAGGATTTCAACTTCACTACTGAGCAACTTTCAGATTAAAACCTATGTAACCTAGGAATTAACTACTTAATCCCTCACTAACTTGTAACACACCTATTACAAGCCACTTTGTAATCTCTCTATTACAAAGACTTCACAACTTGACTAACTCTAGACAAGACACAAACACTTAAGTTCATGATTTACATGAGTTTCCTAATCAATACTTCTAAAAAAGCTAAGTAGGATTTACAATTGAAGAACTATTACAATGTTACAGCTCAACTAAGGACATGCAATTACTTGATATGGGAACTGGTCTTTAGAAGTGTTGTTCTTTGTTCTTGATGCACTAGAGAATTGTTGACTGAAGGCTTAATCACTGTTGAAGAGCTTGAGTAAATTCTCTAGTGTTCAAGTGATGTTTTTTCATTGGTTTAATGATAATATAACATTGATGACATTACTTGAATGATGTAAGCAACTTTGGTACAAGGTCTTTCCCAATGGAAGTGACTGCTGTACTATGTTATACTGTTGCGTGTGCAGTCAGTCACTTTCCAACTGTGGAGAGTTGACTTCGTACAATCACCAAGGGAACCTAAGACCACCTTTTCCCCTTGTCGATTCTTTAACTTTCGAGGTTCTGACGAACATCTCCACCTTAAGTCTGGTTGTATTCATGCGCTTGGGAAGATATACCAAATGTGAATCATGTTCCTCATCTAGTTCTTTACATTAAGTTTGTTAGATCATCCAAACATAAAACAAAGGTACTTATAGCCTATCAATTTCCCCCTTATTGATGATGACAAACTTATAATTGAAAATCCTACGAAGAACCACAAAAACCAGATAGTAAACCAGGAACCTCAGTGAGTTCCCCCTTAGTTTGTATTCCCCCTTAATCATTGCACATCATTATTCAATTATGCAAAATCTTTCCCCTTTTGGCATCATAAAAAGCACAAACCAAGCAAGAAAAGCATAAAGAAGTCTAGCGTGGTTTACTCATGCTACTTGTGTGCACACAACAGGATAGAAAATAGAGACAAAAGAGCAATAGAATTAAAGGAAAAAGGGAAAAGCCTGCATTAACTAAATTTGGACTTCACACACGGGAGCAGAATCATTGTTACCATCCACAATTCAAAAGAAAAAACCAAAAGACAAGTACCTGAAAAAAAACATCATCAAAACATTCTTAAAAGATAGACACTGGAAACTAGACACCAAGGGGACATTTCTTAAGGGGCACCGGAGGAAGAGGGCTTCAAGGAGGTGGCAATGGGTTTGAGGACAAGATTCAGGCGAGCATTCACAGACATTTACTCATTGAGCAGTCTTTCTTTCAGGTCCTCAACCTGTTTTCTGAGCTCATCATTTTCCTTCGCCAGGCGGGCAACCTCTGAGTTGTGAGAACTGCTAGAACCCGGTGCCTCTTGTAACTGATTGAGCTGATTCTCAAGAATGGTGTTCCTTGCCTTCAACTTTCTTATCTCCTCTATGGAACTATTTTGAGCATTTATCAGTTGAGAGATAGTACAAGTGCTTCTAACTCCTCCGAGCTTGTCAATACATTCACACTGCTCAAGGGTGGTCTTGGAGAAGGTCTGCTTCTTGGTGCCCACTTTGGCTTGTCCTAGAGGTACCTTGAAGAACTTGAAGACCTTTGTGAGAAGGAACCCGTACGGTAGCCCATGGTTGCCATCCTTAAAATTTGCCACCTTTTGCATGTGCTCAATCATTATCCAAGGCAGATTGATGGTGGTAAAACTGTCCAGGGCTTCCATAAGTACTAGGTCAGCTTTGGACGTGATCGACCTTCTCTCAGCAGGGGGAAGCAACACCTTGTTAACCATCTCAAAAAGCAACTGATACACTGGAAGAAGTGTCTTCTTATGCACTTGTTGTTGATACCCAATTTTCCCAAAATAATATTTTAAATTGCATATATATCTTCAAAATCATGCATTAATAACAATTGGTATTTTTCCATAATTTTCCTATATTTTTATTAATTTATTTAGCATTTTATTTCCAATAAATAATCACAAAATTGCATTACAAATAATTTCAAAAGCATTTCTTGATTGTATTTATTATTTTGGTCTTATTAAGACTAAATTATTTCATAATTAGCCAAATTGGCACCTTTTGGCTATAAATGCAATAACTTTGTAATTGTAGCCCAATCATATGATCTTATACTATTTATTGAATGGAAATTAGTCATTTGTATTTTAAAATACTAAGTAATTATTTTAAATTATTTTCTACGCATGAAGTCCATTTTTTTTATAATTAACAGCTATTTTTATAAATTGTTTAATTAATTTACATTGAGTATTTAACAAATGACCACTTTTATTTCAATTCTAGCCTAATTGAATCAGACCCCAACCAAAAAAAAAAATCTCTGAATGGACCCTCAACCCTATGAATCCCACACCACAATGCAAAACCACCTGACAAAACAGCTAAATCTCCAACAAGTCATGAAGGTAAGGTAGCTGATGCATCCCAAAAGGGTGAAGAACCCAATACATCCCACAGAGATGTAGTAACATCTTCGACCAACTTAATGTTCACCCCAACCAAAAATCAATGCAACTTAGAATTGTCAAAAGATTTCCAAGATGAAATTACAGTAATGACAAGCCCATTACACTCCCCTACACAAGGTATTAAATTGATCTCTCTTACGGAGGAAGACAAGAAGAGGATCTACGAACCTTGGCCAAATTATTGTCAAATTATTTGGGAAAGGAATGATGCATCAATACCTTAAAAAGAAAATCCAAGACCTCTGGAAACCATCATAACCTTTCTCCTTAATTGATCTAGGGGAAGATTATTTCATCATTAAATTAAAAAAAAAAGAGAAAATATGGACAAAGCACTCCACCAAGGCCCTTGGTTTGTTAATGGGTACTACCTTTCCGTCATCAAATGAAAACCAAATTTCGTAGCTTCAAGGGAAAAATTAACAACCTCAGCCATTTGGGTAAGATTGCGACAACTGCAGACGAAATTATATGATAGCAAAATGCTACAAATAATTGGTAACTCAATTGGCCGCCTATTGAAAATTGATGTTTGCACATCTTCTACAATGAGAGGTCGATATGCCAGGCTCTGCGTGGAAATTCTTTTGGAAATACCAGTTCAACCATTCATCTTTATAGGCATCCATAAGCAAAATATACACTACGAGGGAGGAAACCTATTGTGTCTAGAATGTGGTCGTCTGGGTCACCCCTCTACTACATGCAAATATGTACAAGGAATCTTTAAAGAGGATCCCAGCTCAAACACTACTACATCAAAACAAGAAAAGGATACTCAAGAGGGAGAATGGCAAGCTGTCACTTTTGGCAAAGGAAGGAGGAAAAATGAGGAACAAAAAACGGCAGGTACACATATAGCTAAGGAAATGCATCCAAGGCAAGGTTTCTTTATAAACCTTTACAATGTCAACACAGGTAAGTACATGGACACTCAAATTATTCAATACAAGAATAAGGATGTTAGGAAAACGACTAGAAAAATGAATGTTAACAATACCACTTTCCCTACGTAAAACCCCTTCTCCATTCTAGAAGAGGAGCACATGGTTTTGGAAACTAATAAAATAAATAGAAAATTAAATAATTATAATCCTACCCATGCAATCAGTTACGTGGACGAGATGAGAATTGATGTGGCACTACAAGACACCTGCATGCTAATTCCATCCACAAATGAAAATAGTGGCATGCATATAGATATTAACGAAACACTTAGTGACCCTAAGAAGACTACTAATCCTACTCAATCTAATAATCAACAAAATAAAAATCCTAATAAAACTGATTCTACAAGCAACAACCTAGCCCATAAGATTGTGCAATCTGAACCACCTAAGCATGAAAGCCACATGGCTACAATGCAACCAAACAACCTCCAAATGGCTTCCACTACTGATCACGAAAAAGATACTAAAATTGTTCATATCCACCCTATAAATTCAACATCCAACCATTCAGAAGACATGCAGGAATACCCCTCAATCATTGACCCTATAACCAATCCAACACCTTTTCTTGATAGCCCCCCTCCACGCCTGTTGGAAATTCATTAAATACCAAGTAACCCAAACAAAATGCCAAGAATATCTTCTGCTATACGAAGGAGACACAGACTAATATCCATAATCAGACAACTCACAAACTAAACAATGGAGAATATCCAAAATGTCCCACCACAACCCCAAGTGATATATGTCCAACCTCCACAAGCTCACGATTATCAACCACTGTCGTGGATGGAATTGGGGTTAATGGGGCAAGCGATCTCATTCAACATCCAAGTGAATGGACAAGAAGCAGTAGTGGTCCTTCACAACACTCAATTTCTAGCTCAACTAATATAGGAGGGAATAGGCCTAGCAATGAGCAACTACATAAACCAAATGTGGCTCAACAACATTCTACAACCCCTAGCCCCCTCAATGAACCCCAACCTTGTACAAACAATGATCCAACAATGGAACATGCCCCCACATTTCAACACTTTTCAACCACAGAACATTCTCCCGGATCTCCCTTTCTTCCCATTAGAGATGTTGACCTAACTAAATACCATCTTCATGCTCTGGGAAGTCAACCTACAACCCCAGGAACAAGTTTTCAACCCGGAGATCCCATATGCAGCACCACATCACCCACATGCAATGGCAGAACAAGGCCATGCAGAAGCAGAAATGGAGGAGGAGCTAGAAGAACCCCTAAACCTAGCCTTAGAATAAGTCCTCGAGTTCTCAAACCTAGACGGGGTAAAGGTATTCTTATTCAGGAAGATGCAGGAGAAGAGGCACGTACTCAACTGCCCACTAGGACTCTACAGGTGCTCGATGGATATAAGGCCCCCACATGATCCAACTGTGGGAAACAGGGCCATGATACTAGTGCCATCCTTGAGGAGGAACCAAGTTTTCCCAGGGGGGTGAGGGAGAATGGAGAATTAGTGAACCAAAGTCAAATTCGTCCAATGAATCACCCAACTAATATCATCATTTGAAATATAAGGGGGGAATAATGATAACTTTCGAAGGAATTTCAGGGAAATGATCGATATCCACCGTCCATGCATGGTTGCATTACTGGAAACTAGGTTGATCAACCATGAAAACTGGCTTGAAGACTTTGGCTTCACTAAGCTCATTGAAGTGCCGACAGAAGGGCAGTCAGGTGGAATGGTTGCCATGTATAACCATAAGGTGGTGACAGTCCAAAATTTCACTCGTAGGAACCAAGAAATTCATGCTTTGAGGTATTACCCATCCCAAAAACTTGGCTCTTTACATCTGTTTATGCTAGTACAAATTATCAGCTTAGAAATATATTATGGGATAACCTTGAGAGTATAGCAAATAGTTACAATGGCCCTTGGTTAGTTAGGGGTGATTTTAACGATATTCTAGGTTCACATGACAAACTAGGTGGCAAACCCATTAACAAAAATAGAGCAAAATTTCTGCATAATAAACTGTCAAATTGCAACCTTAGGGATTTAGGATATAAAGGCTGTAAATTTACGTGGTCCAATCATAGACATAAAAATAGAGGATTAATAATGGAAAGATTAGACAAAGTACTAGGGAACCAACAATGGTGTGATATTTTCCCAAATTTTTCGATAACTCATCTGCCCAAGACCCACTCGGACCATAATCCTCTATTGATTGAATTAATACCTAGGAGTAGAAAACATCACACCCAACCCTTCCGACTAGAGACATACTGGTGCAAGCACCCAGACTTTTACAGCCTAGCCAAGGAGAATTGACTAGACAATGACTATATAAAGGCTAGCAATTCCTTCACAAATAGCACGAAACAATGGAAAAATAAAACCTTTGGAGACATAATAGGGAAGAAAAGAAGAATTCTAGCTAGACTATATGGTATACAAAATTCAAAAAACTACAACACTAGTTTATTCCTTCAAAATCCGGATAAGTCCCTAAAACAGGACTATAATGATCACCTAAAGATATAAGAGGATTATTGGAAGCTCAGGTCTAGGATTATGTGGCTAAACGATGAGGATGCTAATACCAAAATTTTTCACATATCTGCCTCCAATAGAAGAAGGAAAAATAGGATTATTTATTTCAAAGACGATGAGGGAAACTGGATCAATGATCACCTGTTAATCACTGACCATATCTCAAATTATTTCTCAAAAGTCTTTAGTACTTCTCATGTGTGTACTCACTTGGAAAATATTAATGTCACAAACACTAGTAGTAAGTAAATTGATCTTAGTTCCCTAGATGCCCCGCTATTAGATATTGAGGTCAAAAAAGCTATTTTCTCCTTTAAACCTTTTAAGGCACCGGGACCTGATGGATTACACCCCTTTTTTTTTATCAAAAATACTGGAACGTTATAGGACAACTAGTTCTTAAGCTGTGCAACGACATCTTCAACACTGAAGTAATCCCAAAAGAGATGAATAAAACTTATATTTGTCTGATCCCAATAGTCCCAAATGCAAACAACATTAATTTCTGCCAACTGGCCTTTGTAATACTATTTATAAAACAATTACCAAAATCTTGGCAAACCACCTAAAACCTTTCCTGAATAGTATAATTAGTCCATTCCAGACAAGTTTTATGAAAAATAGAAGGGCCGCAGATAATGCCATTATAATTCAGGAATTAGTCACCAACTTAAGGAAAATTAAAGGGAAATAAGGGCACATAATCTTAAAAATTTGGAGAAAGCTTTTGACCGTATCGAATGGTCTTTTATATATCGATCCCTAAGATTCTTCAAATTTCCACCAAAATTCACCAATCTGCTTATGAATTGTATTTCAACAAGTTCTATATCAATCCTAGTTAATGGCACTGCCACTACTTTTTTGTTAACCTAGCAGGGCTATTAGGCAAGGTGATCCACTATCCCCCTATATTTTTATCCTTTGTCTAGAATTATTATCAAGATGTATTGAGTATCAAATAGACATTTGTAAATGGGACCCTATTACCATAGGAATAAAAAGCCCTAGTTTTTCTCATTTATTCTTTGCTGACGATCTAACCTTTATGGCTAAGGCAAATAGAAATCGTATGATTCCATCAAATCAACCCTTGACCTATTTTGCTCCCTATCAGGACAAAACATCAATTATTCCAAGTCAAAAATTCTCCTCTCAAAGAATTGTTCCCCTGAAAACATAAGGACAATTATTGACAAGCTAGGTGTTAAAAAAAGTGAGAACTTTGGCACTTACTTAGGTTTTCCAATCCATTCAAATTACCCAAAGCCTAAAGACTACCACTTTATAATTGATAGGATGAGATCAAGACTAGCCTCTTGGAAGATGAGGTTTATGAATATAGCTGCTCGTACCACTTTAGCTCAATCATGTCTTAACTTAATTCCTAATTACCAAATGCAATACACTATGTTACCAAAAAAAATCATAAATAACATTGACAAAATTCAGAGAGATTTTATTTGGGGTACTAATGAAAACAAATGGAAAATGCACTTGGTAAAATGGACCAAAGTGTGTCAGCCAAAACATTCAGGAGGTCTTGGCATCCATGGTGCTTACAATAAAAATATAACCAACCTTGCAAGCTTAGTTTGGAGACTCCTTACCCAGGCTACTACCCCATGGGCAAAACGTATTATCACAAAATATGAGAGTAATTGCTCAATAATAAACCAATCCTTTGTGTGGAAAGCCATTATAAAAGGCTGGCAAATTTGCAATAAAGGGCTGACTTGGTCTCCTCATTTAAAATCAAACCTCAACATTTGGGATTCCAAGTGGATTCCTAACATTTCAAACCTTAGAGGGGCTATAACGAGGCGTATTACACCGGATACTTATAATCTAAAAATCAAGGATATCTACTCCAATAAGAGTTGGGATCTTGCCAAACTATCAATACCAATCCCTAAGGACATAGAAAAAAAAGATTCAACATGTTAATATTCGTTCTAATTGTACCATTAACGATATTGCTAAATGGTCACTTACCTCTAAAGGAGTTTTCACAAGTAAGAGTTCCTATAATCTATTCGAACCAACAGAGGCAAACCATTAGGATTACAATTGGATCTGGTCCTTACCATGCCCTAATAAAATACAAATTTTCCTATGGCTCTGTCTACACAATAGAATGCCCTGTAGGAAATATCTATCATGCACTGGTATAAATATCAATCCAATCTTCCCCATATGTGACAAAAAAGAAGAAGAAGCCCCTACACACATTTTCCTTAATTGTACCATCAGTGAGATCCTATGAAAAAACTTAGGGGGATTAATCAACATGACACGATAAAAGGTCACTGACTTTTCTCATTAAAGGACTGGAAAGTTGCCATGAATCAGAATCTTTCAGATTGGGATCAATTACTACCATTTATCCTATGGGAAATCTGGATCAACAGGAATTCCAACAATCAACATAATTTGAAGGAAATTATTTAATAATATTATTTGGAAAGCATTAGAATATAAGATGCTCACGAAAAATAACCCCCTACCTATTCAAAAGATTCAACTTCACATCAAGTGGCAAAGGCCACCCAAAGGATGGTACAAACTCAATATCGATGCTAGACATGCAGAGTCCAAGACTATGCTAGGAGGAGTCTTCCATAATGCAACTGGCCAATGGGTTGTAGGCTACACAAAGAAATCAAAAGCTAAGGGATCTTTGAAAGTTGAACATAAAGCAGTAAATGAGGGACTGGAAACTGCCTATGAATGGAACTTGTTCCCACTGCAAATCGAGACGGACTGTGCGGAGGCCATCCAAATCATAAAAGGCGATAAATCAATGTTTAAAAAAATTGTTAATTTTTGCAGGTCACTAATGCACCGAGAGAATGTGATAATCCTCAAGAACACGTTTAGGGAATGCAACAAAGTGGCACACACCATGGCTAAGATGGGCAGCTGGGCAGGAAAGAAGAAGAAAATCTTTGTGGAAGCTCTAGAAGTTGTTTTTAATTATGTTAATTATGATCTAGACAATGATCGTCGTTTTGTAAAACTTTTAAGTATGGATGCTTGCAATAGTCTAGCAAGCGTAGGAAATAAATGTGTCCTGAGCGACACATTACAAAACTATGGTGTAACAAACTCTATTTAGTTTTTAATTAATGTATTTCTTGTTTGCTCAAAAAAAAGAAAGAATCAGACCCCAACCCAATTAAAGCAGCCCAAATGCCAGGCCCAATCCACTTAAATCCGCCCGACCCAATTTCTCATTTAATCTGGACCGTTGATCATTTCAGATCAACGGACCAGATTCATTCTTGCCTTAATTAACCCTAACGACTAACCCCCCCTCATTCTCTCTATTCTCTCCGCCGTTACAGTTTTCTCTCATCTCTCAAACTCTCTCTGCTAAGCCCTCTCACTGGCTGTCACTCGCACGTAACTATGGTGGTCTCACCACAATCCCAGCCCCCATGGCTCCTTCCTATGCCAGGTTACTGCTGCCTTGAGGTCCTCAAAGGACCTAGAGGCGGTTCAACTCACCCCATGGCTTTTCATGTCATTCTCAGGTCGTTCATAGCCGTCAGAGTAAGATCCTGCCATCTTTGGCTAGAACCTGTAGTTTCTAAGCCGATTCTCTTCCTCTTTGGGTTATCTCTCTGAAACCCTAACTATTAGCTCTTGATTTCTTAGATTCGTTATAGATCTGGGTATATTCTGATTTATTTTGCTATTTTCCTTAAAGATTTTCCGATTTTTTTCTAAAACGACTCTTCGTCTTCAAACTAGAGTTCTTAACCCTTTTTCAAAAATGGGTTTTCCTTCTGATTTTAGTATTATTCTATGAGTTTCACATGTTTAAACATTTATTTAAGTTTTCTCTTTTTATCTGAGTTATTATGTTAAAACCCTAAATTTCTTAGTCCTAATCCTGGGTTCCTGAGTTTGTCTTTGATATTATGTTTGTTTAATCTGCGTATGTGTTTGTTTCTTATGAGCGTTATGAGTTTTTGTGATTTTACCCTATTTTGTTCATCATTGTTTCTGACTTTTGCTTCTTCCGCCCATATCGTGTTTATTCTGTTAATTTATACTATGCTCTATATGAATCCCTAATTTTGTATGATTTTACCCTACTTGGCTTGTTAGGGTTTCCAAGTTTGCCTATTATGTGTTTATTCCGCTTGTTCTCATAAATTGTGCTAAATCAGTACTATTTTCTATTTTTGAATCCTTGAATCTTTGTGATTGATCATTCACTGATCTCGTGTGATATTCTCTACTGATTTTGACCTTTTGAGATATTTTTTGACCTTATTCTATGGTTAATTACGCTGTAACTGATTCTCAAGCATTTTCCTTAATTAGAATCTACTGAACCTAGCCTCTATTACATGTTCTATACTTATGCCATGCTGAAAACTATTCCTTTATGTGTGATATCCAGCCTTATATGATTTCCTTCCTTATTTAGTATCTGCTATTACTGTTTGAATTTAACTCTTTAATTAAAGGGAGTACTTATGCTAATTTGATTCTAATCAGTACATAGCTCCATAATTACTGTTGAACTATGATTCTTGACTTATTTGCTACCTGTTTTCAAACTATAAATACACTGATCTTTCATTAACATAACAGACACGAACACATTGGTTCAAAAAGCTCTCTCTCTCTCTCACGCTCAAAACTTTCTGCTCTCTTTTCTCTGGTTACTTACTATTGTTCTAAGTCAGTCGGCTGCAAGCCAAGGCTGATTACTATATTCTCTGGTTCTTCATACTGTGTTTACTATCTTCTATACTAGTATGTCCTGATTTCAATTCAAGTTCCAAAACAATATGTTTCTTTTACTACTTCAATTCATCCTGTTTCTAGTATGTTTTTTTTACTTGTGGTTCTGTTGTTCAACCTGCAACTAATATGTCTACTTTACTGCTTTATCAACATGCTTCTGAATATGTCCCCTCCCTTAGAATCAACTTGCTTATGAAATATTATCCCCCATTTCTGTACTATGGCTCAATGTAACTCTGTTCCCTTGTATGCTTAACTAGTTTAGTATCAACCTGTCTTTGGCAAGATGACTTGTACCTTAAATTACTTGGTTCTGTGTTAATTCTTAAATTCATGCCGTACCCTAATCCCTTAGACCCCCTTAGAATATTTTTGATTCTGTACCTATGTGTACCTCTGCCTACTATGTGTTTACCATTGTGTGCTCTACCTGTCCCCAATCCCCCATTACCCCTGTGTGAAGGTTTGTGGTGCTGAACCTGTCTTGGTTTTGTGTTTAGTTTGTTGTTTGTTGATTACCCTACTCATTTCAAAACTGTCTTATTGAATAACTTCCTCTGTTGTTTTTACAAAACTATTTTAAGAAAGTCCCTTTTCAAACTGTTTTCCTACTTAAAACCTTTTCAAAACTATGTCAAGCACTCTCACTCTACTCTTAAATCTTTAAGTTCCGCCCCTCTAACGTGTGACTGCTTAGGGATCCCTCTAAACTTTGATGCATTAGAGCTAGCTCTTCCACACTGCACTTACTCAATTATGGTTGTGAAATCTGGGTGTGAGCACTGCCCGAGATCCCTTGAGGTCCTTAGGGAACTCTGACATACCCGGATATGAGAAAGGCTGTGAAACACCATTGGGCATATGAGATTCTGGAAATTTGGGCCTATTTGGAGGCTCCCTATAGTGTAACTTCTTATTTTTCTTTATCCACTTATGTAATTCATTCAATATTGGTCTGTAATAAGTATTGTAAACGAATATTTGGGATGGATGGTGAAAATGGGAGGGTAGATGTATAGGTTATCTATATCAAGGGTAGAAACCATGCTTTAGGTTTACATTTTTCTGTATGCGCATTAGAATCCATGTTTAGGATCAATACATGCAAATCATATCATGCATTAGATACCATGCTCCTAGGTTTCATGTATGCTGTTTTCAGCATCTCATTTTGACATTCTTATTATCACTTAGAAATACTGTTTCTAGGATAAAGGGCAACATTAACATAAACGGTCACTTCTGCAATCGTGTTTAACAATGCTGTAACCTTGTGTGCACTTAGAAATCCTGCTTAGGGAATTCTGCATTCTGCATGTACACATTAGATACCATGTTTTAGGATTTTGTACTCGCTCAGTCACAGTCTCACCCTGCTTTAAACAAATTGGTAATAATCTCGTATCTTGTAAAACATAGAACAACATGCTTTAGGTGAAACAACTTATAACAGTTTTCTCAATAATTCTAGTAATAATTGTGCATTATCCCACACCTTGGCAAGCCTTAGATAACCAATTTCTTATAAAACTAGAAACTGCCTCTTTGTGTTTACTGCTTAATGCTTAACAGGCATAAAATCAATAGGCAAACTGATTAGGGCCCTGCTTTTGAGTTCATAAGCCAAATCTGCATATCTCTTGTGTTTTGATACTCACCTAGTCATCATGTCTTAAGATCCTGTTTAATAATACTGCCCTTGTTTGTGTTTGAGTCGTGCTGTTTACATGCATTATATGTGGAGGTAAACCTGAGCCTTTTATTTGCTCTTTCCTGCTTTTATTTGCTAAAGTCCTATGTGTTCTTGCTTGTCGCCTTAGTATTTTCTCCTTTAAACCTTAGGGGTTTGTTTAGAACTGCCTATAGGTAGAGGTCCTAAATTCCTCCGGGACCATTAAGAAAGGGACGGGTAACAACACGCAATAGAGGTCGCTAAATAAAACTTGCCTAAATAACCGCTAAGGGGTGGGAGAGGGTAGATATGGATATGATGACCGGTGCTCTAATACCACGTGTAGCCCCTCTTCTGAGGAGTGATTATCGAGCATTGTACCAATGTGATCCTATAGGATAAACAACTTAGGACCCTCCATTCCTTATATATGTATGCATAGGTTATAAATCTTTAGACTTCAAAATCTTTTAAAACTTTAGACTGCAAATCTTTTCATAACCCTTTACTTATGTAAACTCTAATTTCTTATTTGCTACTTGTCTAAATTCACAAAGTTGTTTGGCTGGGAACCACATTTGTGGACTTTGAGGGGCCTAACACTTTCCCCTCGAAGTAATTTCAAGCCCTTACCCAATCTACGGTTAACTAGTTAGTATTGTAATGACCCTTAATAGGTGCCCTAACGTACCTTAAAATCGTTAGGTGGCGACTCTCCAATTCCTTATATACCCCCTTTCCCAAAAGGAAACGAGTTTTCCCAATAATGTCAAAACCCTGAACGATCCGAAAGGAGAAGTAAAAAAAAGGGGGCGCGACAGCATGGCGACTCTGCTGGGGATTTTAGGCTTTTACCACTTCAAACTGCTTTGTGAAATTGTACCTTTACTTTATTAATACTTGCATCCTTTTCCCTTTCCCCTTTATGTGCAATTGATTTTTTATTTCTTTCAAATATTTAATCTTTCTCAAAAGCAAACTAACATGTTTCCTTGTTTACCTTTGTAATCGCTTTTAAATTACAACTGTTGTATTTACTTCTTTCACAACGTGAAAATACATGACCACATGCCTTTACTGCTTATTGTTGCATAACCATGCTCAAAATAATACTCCACTCGTGCCAATACAAATCCGATAGCAACGCTTGATGAGTGGTTGCACTATTCCTATTTTATACCACCCCTAAATTCGGAAAGGCTTATTAGCGGAAAAACTAATCGATCAGCGGTGCAGTCGACAATTCCGTGCCTGCCCCTCTTGGGTTGTCCACTCAAGGGTACAAATCTAAGATCCCATAGAAACCTTACTCTGTTATACTGTGCATGCATCATGGTAAAACCTATCCGGGTTAGTGTGTTGTCCGCACAATGATCCTTTAAGACAGCTTAGTCCAAAGTCTACCGGGTTTTCATAATCCCAACGGACATCATCACGTTCTGTGCATTTATATGGGGAACTAAATTCTTTTATGCTAATCATAAATGTATAAATAGTCGAGTCTTGCGGGGGTAAGGGCCTAACTATGTTTGTCTTGTAGAAATATGAGGGATGAGGTCCCTAGATTCGGCATGGTCAGCAACATCCCTCCAATGCTCCTGAACTGGTGGGAGGATCTTCAGTCAAGTGATAAGAAACTTGTCAAGAAATACCTGGGTAACTTACCGTCTCTCCTAGACATCCAACCCAACAACATGTTGATCGAGGCTGGCACCTTATTTTGGGATAGCGAAAGAGCCGTCTTCCGTTTTGGGGACACTGAGATGACACTGCTGCTAGAAGAGATAGGTGGACTAGCTGGGTTAGTCTGGGGAACTCCTGGGTTATTGGTGCCTAAAAACCGCATAAGCAAGGGTTTTCTGAAAATGATGGGTTTGAAGAAGAATGCTGAGTTAGAGTGTTTGAAGCAGTCATACATACCTTTTCAGTACTTGTATGAAAGGTACAGCCACAACAAGTCATACCGTACTCACCCTGATGAATTTGCCATTACATCTTTGGGACATATTCACTGTAGGGTATTTGTCTTCATTGTTTTTTTTTTGGGGTTGATCGTGTTTCCAACAAAGAAAGAAAGGATTCACACTAGGTTAGCCATGGTAACCAATACCTTGATGGAAGGAATTGACGGACAAGCCTTTAGTATCGTCCCGATGATCATAGCAGACATTTACCGAGCTCTGGAACACTGTCAAAGAGGAGCTAAGCACTTTGAAGGTTGCAATCCGTTACTACAACTGGGCTCTTAGAACATCTCCAAAAGGGTCAGTACCAACAAGAATTTATGCGAAGGGCATGTAAGGACCACATCGCTTTCCATCACCCCAAGCGAATGACGTATATTACCGATAGATTTGCTCAGCCAGAGACTGCCAAGGAATGGGTAGAGTTCTTCGATAATCTAACTGAGGAGCAGGTACAGTGGATGTTCGAATGTTTTCCAACGGACGAATTCATCGTCAGGTCCAGGGACGCACCGTACTTGGTGCTAATAGGGCTGAGAGGAATATATCCTTACGTTCCTCTCCGAGTCATGAGACAAGCGGGAAGAAAGCAAGTTGTACCAAGGGTCGACAAGATGAGCCATTTCCAAGATGACTTTCAGGATGAGGATATTCCTTACAAGTGCCAAGCCCAACACATCTGGGACTGTAAGATCATAATGGAAAAGAATACAGTTGAACTAGAAAGGTACCACACAGGCTGTGCACGTTTCTACCCAGGGTGGTTGGAAGACGACTTGGATGGATTAATCAGGCCAAGGATCGACCGAGACCACAGAATCATAAATGAGAGTGCCGAGGCTCAAGTCAAGTACAATTGGATGGCAAGAGGATTCGCGAGTTTGAGAATGAGCACCGTGAGATACATGAAACCAACAGAAAGTTGATTGAAGAATGGAAAGACATGGTCGTCTGTTCCAACAGGAAGCTGGAATACTTGGAGCGATGCATAGTCGAGCTTGAAGGTAAGATCATCAAGAGGGTTGAAGACTGTCAGAAGGAGGACACCTGGCTAGGGCATACCTACTGCTGGGACTGCGTGAGCTAGGGAAGCTTTTCGATGGGATCAAGGATACCGAATCTGGGAAGGTCCTTCTGGGACCAAGTAGGATATGATTCCTTTTCTTCGTTTTATCAATGTAATAAGGCCAATGGCCACTAGTGACTTTATTTCCTGCTTATTATTTCAGTGTCATTTTGGATTCGTCTATTTATGAAATGAGGAATTTTTGCATCTAAGTTCTCCAAATAAACTTGTCGCTAGGCCTACCTCGGGCACAACGAGGCTCCCAAATTAGGACACGCTTTTATATTCCTGCAATATGTGTTTAAATACTGCAATATTTTTCATAACCCTCACTGACTTGGCTATCTTTTGTTTTTGTTTTTGTTTTCTTTCTTTTGATTATTCCCCTACCCAAAGGTTGGTTCGTGCATTCTGACATCATCATCATACTACACAAGATCCAGGGGCCCTCCGCCGTCTCCTCCTCCTAGTCCACCTAAGGGAAAAAGCAAAGGCAAAGGAAAAATGGAAGACTTGAGAAAATAAAACACAACGTCAGTGGAACGAACAGAAGCTACTGAAAGTCAAGGTACTCAGGTTCAGAATGAGGCTATGATATAACTCGAGCAAAGATTGTTGAAGCTCCAAGGAGATCTTGAGCATGTCCGGAATTTGGCGAATTTATCCTTCTCACTCAGTGTCCCAAATGTCAACCATCCAACCATCCAAATTCCCATACCTACCCAGAACACACCAAACAAACAGAATCCTCCCACAACTCATCACCACACAACTCCACCGAAAAATCCAACTATTCCACCACAATGCAACACTTGCCACACTCCGAGAAATACTAAACTACTCGTCCCTGATCCACAAAACTCCACAAATGACCACCTCTATACCCAAGCACCAGGCCATAACAACAACCTCATCTACGTGGAGACTCATCCACACTCCACCCAACCCATCTCATACACACCTGAATCTAGTGAATTGATTCTTCCTTGGATATTTGTGTTTCGGATTAAATCTATAACGTTTGAAACCCTGTCGAAATTGGCAAGTAAATCCCCAGAAAGGTTTTAAATACTATTTTCATGTTCATTAAAAGGAGAATTCTATCACTTCATTGAATAACTAATTTTCCTGATAAAAATGTGGTTTATTTGTGTGAATATGTGTAACTATGGGTGTCTGAGTCGCATGTATGATTCGCGAGTAAGATGAACTTGTTATTTATGTATGACCGCATCGCATGATCGATTCGTGAGCGGGGTAGACAAATGCATCTATGGTTCGAGCCGTTCGACCCTTCGACAGTGCACATTTTATTATTGGTTGTTCGGGCCGTTCGACCCTCGGCATTTCTTGCGCATGATAATTACTGCGTATTTTCTGTAATTATTACCTTTTTCTAGAACCTGTGGTTTCTAAGCCGATTCTCTTCCTCTCTGGGTTATCTCTCTAAAACCCTAACTATTAGCTCTTAATTTCCTAGATCCGTAATAGATCTGGATATATTCTAAGTTATTTTGCTGTTTTCCTTATAACTTTTCTGATTTTTTCTAAAACGACTCTTTGTCTTCAAACTAGGGTTCTTAACCCTTTTTTCTAAAATGGGTTTTCCTTCTTATTTTAGTATTATTCTATGATTTTCACTATGTTTAAACATTTATTTAAGTTTATCTCTTTTTATCTGAGTTATAATGTTAAAACCATAAAGTTTCTTAGTCCTAATCCTGGGTTCCTGAGTTTGTCTTTGATAATATATTTGTTTAATCTACGTATGTGCTTGTTTTTATGAGCGTTATGAGTTTTTGTGATTTTACCCTATTTTGTTCATCTGTGTTTCTGACTTTTGCTTCTTCCGCCCATACCGTGTTTATTCTGTTAATTTATACTATGCTCTTTATAAATCCCTAATTTTGTATGATTTTACCATACTTGGCTTGTTAGGGTTTCTAAGTTTACCTATTATGTGTTTATTCCGCTTGTTCTCATAAATTTGAGCTAAATCAGTACTATTTTCTATTTTTGAATCCTTGATTCTTTGTGATTGATCCTTCACTGATCTCGTGTGATATTCTCTACTAATTTTGACCTTTTGAGATATTTTCTGACCTTATTCAATGGTCAATTACGTTGTAACTGATTCTCAAGCATTTTCCTTAATTAGAATCTGCTGAACTAATACCACGTTGTCACGACCCAAATCCTAACTCAAGTCGTGATGGCGCCCAACAACGGGGTTAGGCAATCCAATATAGAAAACACTAGATGATATCCCCTTGCCCGTCTGATTTAAACATGTCGGAAATTACCAATTTTAAACAATTAACATAATGCTAGCATTATACGACATAAAAATCATAAAAATATGAAGGCACAGGGCCAAACCGAAGCACATATATAGATACACAGCCCAAACCCAAAATACAAACTGCGTGTGTGCCAAGAACTAGTGTCACGGGTACCTACTGAATATACAATGACTACAATATATACAGGGTCTCAGTCTGAATGAAATAGACAGAGAATGTAACAAAAGAAACTCTAGGGTGCTGCTAGGAAGTCGCCGGGAAAGTAGCTCACCGTGAAGTATGACCACACTATCAATATCTAGCACCGATCTGATAATCAGACGTACCAGCCTCCAGACCTGTACAGTCAAGTACAGAAAAGAAAAGAAAGTGCAGCATGAGTACATAAATAAATATGTACCCAATGAGTATCCCGTCTAATCTCGAAGAAGTAGTGACGAGAGGTCGACTCGATACTCACTAAGGTCCAACAGTTAACATAAAGCAGAATATAAGGACAGTAGACATGTAGGCAATATATCACAATGAAGTAAACCCAAGGTTTTCAGGTAAGTACTGAGAGCAAATGACAATTTCCACTTTCCCTTCTTCCCAATACTGCCTTAAACCATAAATCAGGAAACAACACCAAATAGTCACGTGCACACAAGGATAAGAAAACATGCTGGAGTCATACGGAAGAATAGCTATGCACTTTCGGGGATCGACCGGCCCGTACCAAGAGTGCATGCTTACCAATAATCATGCCTACGCACTGCCGGGGATCGACTGACCCGTACCAAGAGTGCGTCTATCAATGTAATCATATCATATCATAGTGAAGAATAGCTATGCACTGTCGGGGATCGGCCGGCCCCTACCAAGAGTGCATGCTTAATAATAATCCTGCCTACGCACTGCCAGGGATCGACGGCCCGTACCAAGAGGGAGTCTATCAATGTAATCATATCATATCATAGTGTAACTTCATCCATGCACTGCTGGGGATCAACCGACCCATACAGAGAGTGCATTCTTAATTAAATTCCGGTGCACTGCCGGGGATCGACCGGCCCGTACCAAGAGTGCACTATAAAAATCTGCCGTGGTGTACGGCCCGCTCCCCTAAGAGTGAAGGAAAATTTACATATCGCTCGCGGGATGTAAATGGCAAAGAGACAACATGCACACACAAAACATTAAGTCTACTTCACTTATCAAATCTTTCCAAATATTTAATCAATGCAATACTCAGGGATAACAATGACATATCAAGAAAGAATTTATAACATAGAAGTCATTTCAAGGCAGAACAAAAGGCATGCTGTGGTCCTAAGCTACCCGGACATAACACATGTAGTCGCTACGTACGGACTCTCGTCATGTGGTACGCACGTAGCCCCCAAAACAAATACATACAACACATAGAATACATATGGGGACAGTTCCCTCTTACAAGGTTAGAAAAGAGACTCACATAGAATCTACACTCGACGGCGCGCAACTAGCCATATAGTATAATTGGATCAATTCTAAGCTCAAAGAAGGAGAATTAATAATAAATCCCAAAATTAATCATTCTTGAAGGTTTTCGAAATTTTGACCTTGGGCCCACACGTTCGGATTTCGAAAATTCTTGAAGGAATCAATTACCCGGAGTTTAAGGATCATAATTATGCAAGTTCTTGCTAGAATTCATGGCAAAAATGGATAATTAATAACTTCCCAAAATCCCTAAATTTCTATCAATTTCTATGAATTTTTAGGATAATTAGAAGGGAATTTCATTAGGAATTGATGTTAAAATCATGAAAACTAAGGAATTAACTTACCTTGATGACAATGGAGGAAGGTCCCTTGAGAAGCTATCTAAAACTTGGGGAGAAAGATGAAAACAGAGGAAGAATGGGCTAGGTCCCGTATTAAAATACACTGCCCAACTGCTTGTACTATGCGATCGCAGCTGGGCCAGTGCGTNAGGCCCAGTCAAGCATACCCTGTGCGATCACGGATAGACCTGTGCGATCGCACAAGTCATTCCCCCACCCCAGGTCCAACCGCTTGTGCGATCGCAGCAGATTACCTGAAAATGCACTGAAGAAAACCAGACAGAAAAATTCTGGTGTTTTGGAATTAACTCCGAGGGGTCCGAAACTCACCCGAGCCCCCCAAGACCCCATTCAAAGACACCAACAAGTCTGTATTCATGATACAGACTTGCTCGAACTTCCAGAACATGAAAAACAACAACGAAACTCAAAATTCAACCTCAAAACCAAATTAAATCAACTTAAGAAATTAAGAAATTCTAGAATTCACTTTATTGCGCCGAACGGGTGTATACTACTCGGAATGACTTCAAAATTTTCAAACAAGTCATAAATGAATATAGGAAACTATTCCCGGTTCTGGAATTCCATTCGGACCTCAATAGCACAAAAATCACGTCCCAAATCAAATTTCAAACATAAGGAAATCCTGATTTCTATTTCGGGCGCCGAAATGCTCCCGGATCATTGAAAATCCAAGACGAACATACGCCCAAGTCCGAAATCATCATACAGAGCTACTGGAGCTGACAGAACTCGATTCCAAGGTCGTTTGCTCAAAATTTTGACCGAAGTCAAACTTGGCCAAATAGGCCAACCTTAAGGAACTAAGTGTTCCTAAACCACCCAAACCATTCCCAAATCCTGAACCACTCGCTCCCGCAAGTCATAAAGCACGAGTATCTGCTATGGAAGGTTTTATTTAAAGGAACGGGATCCTAGTACGCAAAATGACCGGCTGGGTCATTACATTCTCCCCCTCTTAAACAAACGTTCGTCTCCGAACGAGTCTAGAATCGTACCTGGAGTACTAAATAGCTGTGGATATCTGCTCCGCATGTCCTGCTCGGACTCCCAGGTCGCCTCCTCGGCTGGCTGGCCCCTCCACGGAACCTTAACCGCAGAAACTGTCTTGTACCTCAACTGGTGGTCCTGCCTATCAATAATAGCAACTGACTCCTCCTCGTAGCCCAACTTCTCATCTAACTGAATCGTGCTGTAGTCAACCACATGCGAGAAGTCAGCGTGATACCTCCAAAGCATGGATACGTGAAAGACTGGATGAACCCCTAATAAGGCTGGAGGTAAAGCAAGCTCATAGGCAACCTCTCCAATCCGCCTCAACACCTCGAAAGAGCCTATAAACCTGGGACTCAGCTTTCCCTTCTTCCCAAATCTCATGACGCCCTTCATTGGAGAAACCTTCAACATAACCTTATCTCCCTCCATGAATGCTATATCATGTGCCTGTTGATCTGTGTAGCTTTTCAGTCTAGACTGAGCTGTGTGGAGCCTCTCCCGAATAACCTTCACCTTATCCAAGGCATCTCTCACCAAATATGTGCCATATAACTTGGCCTCGCCAGGCTCAAACCACCCGATAGGAGAACGACATCGCCGACCATATAAAGCCTCAAATGGAGCCATCTCGATGCTGGACTGATAACTATTATTGTATGCAAACTCCGCCAACAGTAGGAACTGGTCCCACTGACCTCCAAAGTCAATCACACAAGCCCTGAGCATATCCTCCAAAATATGAACTATACGCTCTGACTGGCCATCAGTCTGAGGGTGAAATGCTAGATTGAGGTCTATCTAAGTACCCATCTCGATGTGCAAAGCTCTCCAGAACAACGAAGTGAACTGAGGACCTCGATCCGATATAATAGACACCGGCACACCATGCAATCGGACAATCTCTCGAATGTAAGTTTGAGCTAGCCTCTCTGTCGTATTAGTAGTAGCCACAGAAATGAAATGCGCTGATTTGGTCAATCTATCCACAATGACCCAAACCGCGTCAACCTTATGCAAAGTCCGAGGCAACCCAACCACGAAGTCCATGGTGATGCGCTCCCATTTCCACTGAGGAATGGGCATCTGGTGAAACAAGCCCCCTGGCCTCTGGTGCTCGTACTTAACCTGGTGACAATTAAGACACCTGGCCACATACGGAACAATGTCCTTCTTCATCCGCCTCCACCAGTAATGCTGCTTCAAATCACGATACATCTTCGTCGCACCTGGATGAATAGAATACCGAGAACTATGCGCCTCTACTAGAATCCTCTCCCTCAAGCCATCAATATTTGGAACACACAATCAGCCCCGAAGTCTCAAAACACCATCCCCGCCCAAGGTAACCTCCTTGGCCTTACCCTGGACCACCGTATCCCGAAGCTCTGCCAGACATGGATAACCAAACTGTCGAGCCTTAATCTCACCCAACAATGAAGACTGAGAAACCACATGAGCTAGAACTCGACGAGGCTCTGAAAGGTCCAATCTTACCAGGCGGTTGTCCAAGGACTGAACGTCCAAGGCTAAAGGTCTCTCCTCAGCTGCAATGTAGGCCAAACTACCCATACTCGCTGCCCGCTTGCTCAAAGCATCTGCTACTACATTCGTCTTGCCCGGGTGATACAAAATAGTAAGATCATAGTCCTTTAACAACTCAAGACACCTCCACTGCCTCAAATTAAGGTCCCTATGCTTAAGCAAGTACTGCAAACTGCGGTGATCAGTGTAGACCTCGCAAGATACGCCATATAAGTAGTGCCGCCAAATCTTCAAAGCATGAACAATCGCCGCCAACTCTAAGTCGTGTACAGGATAATTCTTCTCATGAACCTTCAGCTTCCGTGAAGCATAAGCAATAACCCTGCCATCCTGCATCAACACACATCCCAACCCGACGCGTGAAGCGTCGCAATATACAATATACATCCCTGACTCGGAAGGCAATGATAAAACTGGTGCTGAAGTCAATGCTGCCTTGAGCTTCTGAAAGCTCGCCTCACAATCGTCTGACCATCGAAACGGGGCATTCTTCTGAGTTAACCTCGTCAGCGGAGCTGCAACAGAGGAGAATCCCTCCACAAACCGACGGTAATAGCCTACTAAACCCAGAAAACCCTTGATCTCTGAAGCTGAAGTAGGACGCAGCCAACTCTGAACTGCCTCAATCTTCTGCGGATCAACCTTCATACCCTCTCCGGAAACCACATGTCCCAGAAATGCCACAGACTCTAACCAGAACTCACACTTGGAGAACTTAACATATAGCTTCTGCTCTCGCAAGGTCTGAAGCACAACTCTAAAATGCTGCTCGTGCTCACCAAGGCTCCGTGAGTAGATCAGTATATCATCAATGAAAACAATAACGAAGGAGTCGATAAACAGCCTGAACACCCTATTCATTAAGTCCATAAATGCTGTTGGGGCATTGGTCAAGCCAAAGGACATCACCAAGAACTCATAATGGCCATATCTGGTGCGAAATGCCGTCTTCGGAACATCAGAAGCCCGAATCTTCAACTGGTGATAACCCGATCTCAGATCAGTCTTAGAAAACACACGAGCACCCTACAACTGGTCAAACAAATCTTCAATGCATGGCAGATGATACTTATTCTTGATGGTCACTTTATTTAGCTGATGGTAGTCAATGCACATCCACATAGACCTATCCTTTTTCTTCACAAATAAGACTGGAGCACCCCACGATGACACATTCGTCCTGATGAACCCCTTGGCCAACAACTCCTCAAGCTGCTCCTTTAACTCCTTTAGCTCCTTAGGAGCCATACGATAAGGGGGAATAGTAATAGGCTGAGTATCTGGAGCCAAATCAATACAGAAGTCTATATCTCGATCTGGAGGCATGCCCGGAAGATCTGAAGGAAACACATCAGGAAACTCTCGAACAAAAGGCACTGAATCAATGGTAGGAGACTCGGTGGTGGTGTCTCGCACAAAAGCAAGATACTCTAAGATACCCTTCCCAACCATGTGCCGAGCCTTCATATAGGAAATGACCCGTCTGAATGCACTAACCGAAGAACCCCTCCATTCTAACCTCGGCGACTCATGCATGGCTAATGTAACTATCTTAACATGGCAATCCAACACGGCATGATAGGGAGATAGCCAATCCATGCCCAAAATAACCTCGAAATCAACCATATCAAGCAATAACAGGTCAGATCTAGTCTCAAGTCCACAGAAGGTAATCATATAAGATCGGTAGACCCGGTCTACCACCACAGAATCGCCCACAGGAGTGGACACATACAAGGGAGAACCTAAGGTCTCACGAGGAACATCCAAAAAATGAGCAAACAATGCTAAGATATATGAATACGGAGACCCTGGATCAAATAACACTGAAGCCTCCCTACCACAGACTGAAATAATACCTGTAATCACGGCGTCTGAGGCCACTGCGTCTGATCTGGCCGGAATAGCATAGAATCTGGTTGCAGAACCTGAAGACTGAGCTCTCCCAGGGCAAGCTGGAGCTGAATGACCCCCTCCTGACTGGCCTCCCCCTCTAGGACGGCCCCTGCCAACTTGACCCCCACCCTTAGGTGGTCGAACTACTGGTGCTGAAATCATAGGCTGGTGGCTCTGCTGCACGGCCTTGCCCCGATACCTGGGATACTGCCTGATCATATGGTTCAACACCCCACACTCGAAACAACCTCTAGATGCCTTAGACTGCTGTCCTGAAGAAGAAGAACCTTGAATAGCTGGAGGGCGGTAAGAATCATCTGACAAGGCACTGAAATAGGAACCGGAGGAACTCTGACGGTTGGAGTAACCGCTGGGTGCACCCTGGATGGCTGGTGTATGGTAAGGGCGCTCTGGCATGGCACTAAACTGTGGCCTCGCTCATACCCCTGAGAGGTAGTGGAGGTGCTGAATATGAAGGCCTACTATACTGGACACCTCCAAACTAACCTCTGCCCCTAGCTGGAGCACCCCTGAAGTCACCTGTGAACCTGGCCCTCTTGTCCTGCTGACCTGGCTGACCCTGCGCCCTGCTCCTCATACGGTAACCCTCAATCCGTCGAGCTATATCGACTACAAGCTGGTATGGGGTACCTATCTCTACCTCTTTGGCCATGGAGGTCCTGATACCCGGATGTAAACCTGTCACGAATCGCCGCATCCTCTCGGCATCAATGGGAAATATCATTATCGCGTCCCCCTTTTTCTATCGCACGGGTTAGGTACAGAGATATCGGGTTAAGACATTATGGACAACTCCTTTAAAAGAAAAGGAAGAGTCGCCACCTAATGATTTAACGGTGCGTTAGGGCACCTAGAGTTGATAACTCATAGACTAGTTTGCATTACTAGAGAACGGGTAAGGGCTTGATATTATCCCAAGGGGAAGGTGTTAGGCACCCCTCAGGATCCACAACTATGGGTCCCAGCCAATAAGTTTTGTGAATTTGGACGGTAAGCAAGTAACAAATAAGGTTCACATATGAGGGGATTTAAAACAAGTATGAAAATCATAAAAGGTTTTGAATAACATAAACATTTTGAAAATAAGTGTCCTAGGTTTAAAGTAATACGGATCACTTTAATGCAATACCTGGTATGTTACACCTCGGGGAGGCGGCTACACGTGTTATTAGCGCACTGGTCATCATATCCGTATCAAACATCTCGAACTTGGGAGGTGTTGTACCCCTTGGGAAGTTCGACATCGGGCTGTATGCAGAGGTCCTCATAATTCAACCCTTCAACCCCCTTAACTCCTTCGACGCCCTGAACTCGGTTGGTCAATTTCTTGAGTTCTTCGGCCAGATTCCTGATGAGCTTGTCCTTTTTGTCAGATTCATATGTATGTGGTGTGGAGTGAGCTATAGTTTCCACATAAATGGGGTTGTCATAAGCTTGAAAGTGGTCTCTTGTCTGATCCTGGGGAGGTGGAGTGTTGTAGTTGCGTGGTACTGGTGGAACGGGATCTTTTGGATGATTTGGTTGTTTGGGGATGTTTTGTGGTAAAGTGGGGTATGGAGCATTTGGGAAGTGAACATCTGGGACGTTGAGGGAGAATAATAAGTGTGCCAAGTTCTTGACTTGATCAAGTTCCACTTGGAACTTTAGCAGCTTCTTCTCTAGTGGAGACATACCCTCGTGCAGAACCTGAATACCCTGACCGCCAATGATCTCAACTTGTTCATCCCTGTTATCTTTTCTAGTACCGCTTGCGTCTGCCATTTTACCCTTGATTTTTCTCTTGGGAGGACTAGGAGGAGGAGTAGGAGGAGGGCCTTTTGATCTGGTGCAATAAGATGTTGATGCTAGAGTGCACGAACCAACCTTTGGGGGAAGGGGAATAACTAACAAAAAGGTAGTGAAGTTAGTAGAGATATAAAGAATATTGCGATAATTTAAACACGTAATGCGGAAATGTAAAACGCATCCTAAGTTGGGGACTCTCTTTGTTCCCTAGGTAGGCCTAGTGACAAATTGATTTGGAGAACTTAAATACTAAATGCCTCATCTTATTGATGACAAAATAGACGAATCCAACTTGACTCAGAAAAATGCGAAAATATAAAATGTCACTAATGGCCAGTGGCCTTATTACATCAAAAAGAAAATTAACGACAAGTCCTATCTATTTGGTCCCAAAAGGACCTTCTCCAGATTCGGCACCTCTACTTGCTTTGATCAACATTCCCATCTCGCGGAGTCCCAGCAGCAAATAGGTTTTGGCCAAAATTCCTCCTTCAACTCCCTCGGTCTTTTAACAAGTTTCGATCCTCCTAAGGAATTTCTCTTCCAAGTCAACGATGCCTCGTTCCAAGTGGTTTAACCTTTGAGTGGAAGTGATGTCCATGTCTTTCCATTCCTCTATCAACTTTTTGTTAGCTATGTGGATTTTGTGATGATCTTCTTCACAGTCATGGAGCCCTTTGCGCAGCTGGTTGAATTTAGTTGTTTCCTCGGCCTTCTCGTCTATGACCCTATGTTCCTGGGTGAACCCTGGCTCAAGATTTCCTCCCCAATTATCTTCCAACCATCCCAAATAGTAAGGAGAGCAACCAGCATGATACCTGTCTGGTTCGATAGTATCCTTCTCCAAACGGATCCTGTAGTGCCACAAATGCTGAGCTTGACACTTGTGAGGGTTGTCATCATTTTGAAAGTCTGCCTTGAGATGACTCATTTTCACAACCCTTGGGATGACTTACTTCCTCCCTTCTTGCCTCATGACTCGAATCGGGACGTAAGGGTATGTTCCCCTAAGGCCAATCAATATCAAGAACAGGGTATCTCTGGTCCGAATGATGAACTCGTCGGTCGGGAACCACTCTTACATCCATTGAATTTGATTCTCGTTCAAATCTCCCAATAACTCTACCCATCCCTTGGAATTTTCTGGCTGTGCAAACATGTCGGGGATGTAGTTCATACCCTTTGGATGATGGAAAGCAATATGATCATCCCAAACTTTCCTATGTATGTCTTGACGGTAATCACCCCTTTGCAGATGCTCGGTGAGCCAGAGCTGAAGTAGCAGGTTGCAACCCTCAAAATGTTTCGCTCCCCGTTGACAGTTTTCCAAGGCCCGATATATGTCTGCAATGATCATGGGTAAAATGCTAAAATCTTGTCTGTTGACCCCTTCCATCAGAGGCTTAGAAACCATGGCCAACCTAGTGTGAATCCTCTCCTTCTTTGTCGGGAAGACCATCAATCCCAAGAAGCAAAATATGAAGACAAACACACGGCGATAAATGTGCCATATAGAGGTGAGGGCGTATTCTTCTTGGTATGTGCGGTAAGACTGACTACGGCCATACTTCTCGTATAAGTAGTCAAAGGGGATGTACGAGTCTTCCAGACAGACTAAATTGGGATTCTTTTTCAGCCCCATCATCTTGAGAAAACCCCAGCCTGTTCAGTTTTCAGGCATCAATAACCCTTGAGATTCCTAAGGTAAACCAGCCAAACCCGCTATCTCCTATAGCAGCGGTGTCATCTCGTTGTTCCTAAACCGAAAAACTGACCGGTCGCAGTCCTAGAGTGTGGTAGCAGCCTCTATCATCATGTTATTTGGTTGAATGTCCAAAAGAGAAGGCAAGTTGCCCAGGTGTTTTCTGACTGTTATTTTGTCGCTTGAATGCAAGTAATCCCACCAGTTTAGAAGCTTTGGGTGGATGTTGATGACCATGCCGAATCTGGGGACCTGCCTCATTTCTGCAAGATAAATAGGTTAGGCCCTTACCCCCACCAGACTCGACTATTTAACACCAATAATTATCAATGAACATTTAAGTTCTCCAAATAAATGCGTAGAATGTGAAGGCGTCCTTTTGGATTCCCGGGAAACCCAACGAACTTTGGACAAGGCTATCTTAAAAGCTATTGTGCGGACAACACGTTAGCTCGGCTAGGTTTGACCATGATGCATGCAACATACAATAGAGTAAGGTTTCTATTGGGGTTTTAGACTGGTACCCTTGAGCGGACAACTCAAGGGGGAAGGCACAGAACTGTCGACTGCACCGCTGATCAATAGTTATAATGGAAAGCGGTTACAAAGAAAATATGAAGATACGTTAGTTTCGTTCAAGTGAAATAAATATATGTGAAAATTAAACAATTAACGTCATATAACGGGGAATAGGAAGAGGTGTAAGCATTTAAATGACAATTAAAAGTCCAAACTCACAGAGCAAATTGTAATGGTAAAGGCCTAGGGAAAATCCCCAGCAGAGTCGCCATGCTGTCGCGTACCCCTTTTTCTATCGCAGGGGTTAGGTACGGAGAGATCGGGTTAAGACATTATGGACAACTCCTTTAAAAGAAAAGGAAAAGTCGCCAACTAACGATTTAACGGTGCGTTAGGGCACCTAGAGTTGATAACTCATAGACTAGTTTGCATTACCAGAGAACGAGTAAGGGCTTGATATTATCCCAAGGGGAAGGTGTTAGGCACCCCTCAGGATCCACAACTGTGGGTCCCAGCCAATAAGTTTTGTGAATTTGGACGGTAAGCAAGTAACAAATAAGGTTCACATATGAGGGGATTTAAAACAAGTACGAAAATCTTTAAAGGTTTTGAATAACATAAACATTTTGAAAAGAAGTATCCTAGGTTTAAAGTAATACGGATCACTTCAATGCAATACCCGATATGTCACGCCTCGGGGAGGCGGCTACACGTGGTATTAGCACACCGGTCATCATATCCGTATTCTACCCTTCCCACCCCGTAAAGGTTATTTAAAACGCATGTGTTGGTCACGAATGCTTATTACGTGCCGTTACCCGTCCCATCCTATAAGTCCTGGAGGGTGATTAGGACTACTAATCCTACCAAAGGCGGGGACTAGCATGACTTAGGTGTAAAGGATAAAATACTAGGCGACAGTGCAAAACAAGTAGAGCACATGTAGTGGGATCACACAAGACAAGTAATAGGCTCACAAGTCCCTCCACAATTAAGCACGTAAGCGGCACGTCTCAAACACAATTAAAGTCTCAAAGAAGGTTTGAAAATAGAGTAGGTTTCAATAGTTTAGTAAAAGGATATGTTCTAAAAATTCAGTAGTGAAAGCAAAGGGTTCACTTAAGACTGAGCAATTCAAAGGGATAATTAATTTTCAGAAATGCAATAGTTTAGAGATAGTAGTAGGATTTAGAAGTACATAACGATTTAAAGTCTCCGGTAAAAACATGGATAAAAAATCATTGAAGCATGGTCTTGAAATAATCAAGTGATTCCAAAGAAGAGCGACTAAAATACAGTATCTTAACGTAGAGTACGAGTCCGTAGTTTAAAAAGAATTGTAGTAAAAGGAGTAGGTATATTGTTCTAGAAAAATATAGTAGCTTTTAAAGAAATACACAACAAAGATTCAAAATAGCATGATTTTGAGCAGAGTGAGGTAAAGAATAGGAGTGAAAAAGCAGTAAGGTTTGAGATTTTCAAAAGGAACTGATTGGTTCTAATACCAGCAAGCAAACACAATTGGTTTGATTTTAATACGTTTTAGGCCTAAAGTTTGCCTAGGCGTCGTATACGTTGCCTAATTATTTTGAAGGGTGAACATGCATATTTTGATTCTAATTTTAAGAGGGATACATTTGCAGAAATGTTTCAAATAGTTAATCATATTTTAGAGAGATTAAGTTGACATGCTGATTAGGTGTTTCAACGACTACAACTCGAACAAGTATGAAGCCCTAAATAACAGGATATCTAAAATGCACATAGGAATACCCAAAATATGGTTTCTAAATGCTAATGATTATGAGAATGCAGTAATAGCCTCTTAATAGTCTTATTACTTGTTATAGGTGTGAATTATGATCATGGTTTGCAAGATGAGTATAATAGAAATGCTGAAAGTATAAATTTTTAAATTGCCAACTGAAATGATGAAGATTTAAAGTGTTAAATGTGAAAGAAGTTGATATTACTTATCCCTGATTTTATTAGATTGCCTATGATATTCCCGCTTAGTGTCTCACTAGACTATACTAAATTGACTTCTAGCAAGTGTCTAATTCGATCTCTCGTCACAACCTCTCTGAGGTTAGGCGGGATACTTACTGAGTACACGTTGTTTTCGTACTCATGCTACACTTGGTGTGCATTTTTATTGCACAGGTACTTTCACATCGATGTGGCCGACTTGGAGACTTAGGCGAATTGCATCATCCTGAGGTGATCCGCAACTGACAAAGTCTCCCTCAGATGTATTTATTTTAATTTTAAATTCCTTGTCCAGTTGTATTTCGGACAAGCATTGTGGTATCTGTTTAATTCTTAGAAATTTGCTCATGCACTTGTGACACCGGGTTCTGGGATGTGTTTGGGATGTATTTTATTAAAATAGAATATTAGACTATCGTATTTACTTAGCGTATTTTATTCAGTTATTATGTAATAAAGTGAAAGGTAATGATTTCAAAAATGCTGAAATAGGAAATTTAACTTAACCATTTAATGATTGGCTTGCCTGACAATGGTGTCCGTCGCCATCACGACCTTATGAATTTTGGATCGTGACACATTGCTAGCTAAGAAATTCTACTGTCATTTATTATTTAATCTTCTGCATAAGGCTAATGTTCTTGCTTCTATTTGCACAAGGCTAATCTTTTGCCTTCCATTTGCATAAGGCTAATCTTCTGCCTTCCCCTGCATAAGGCTAATCTCTGCCTTCCATTTGCATGAGGTTAAGTTCTACCTCCATTTGCATAAGGCTAATCTTCTGCCTTCCCCTGCATAGGGCTAATCTCTGCCTTCCATTTGCATGAGGTTAAGCTCTACCTCCATTTGCATAAGGCTAATCTTTTGCCTTCCCTTTACATAAGGCTACTCTCTGCCTTCCATTTGCATAAGGCTAAGCTCTGTTTTCATTTGCATGAGACTAAGCTCTGTATCCATCTGCATGAGGTTAAGCTCTACCTCCATTTGCATAAGGCTAATCTTGTGCCTTGCCCTGCATAAGGATAATCTCTGCCTTCCATCTGCATAAGGCTACTCTCTGCCTTCCTATATGCATGAGGTTAAACTCTACCTCCATTTGCATAAGGCTAATATTCTTCCTTCCATCTGCATAAGGCTACTCTCTGCCTTCCTATCTGCATGAGGCTAAGCTCTGCCTCCAATTTACATTTTTCACCGAGACTAAGCGCTGTCTCTCAGCATTATTTACTTCGCTTCTCTTTCAGGCTAAGCTCTTCCCTTCAACTCTCAAGACTAAGCTCTATCTTGTCAACATCATATTATTGCATCTCATGGGATGAAATATCGCCAACCTGTCCAAAGGCATCATAGTTCGGAGGCACCATCTTCATGGCCTGAGGATCTCTCTCAATTTCGCATATCATTATTCAAAGGCATCATAGTTCAGAGGCACCATGCCGGAGAACATCATCTCATGGCCTGCGAATCTCTCATCAAACAATTCATGGCCCATGACGTCATGGTCTAAGGACGTCATCCCTAACCGTCTGAAGTTAACATTCATAGTCAAACGAGAAATTGCATCATGTTTAAATTTATGCACAGTATATGCTTGTATTTATTTATTTGCAGGTAACCCGGCGAGCGACGACTGTCCTAGCGGGAGCGATCTCGCTCCAGTTCTCCAAGACATATCAAACCTAACCTCTTCCGTAAACCGTTCATTCATCTAGCCCTAGAGGTTGCGTCCGTTCTTGAAATGACTTCACCGGTATGCTTCGCTGATGGATCCGAAACTATATATGGACTGATTCTTGTAAAACCAGGGATATGTAGGCAGCTCAGAAGCGAGGGTGCAGTCTAAATCTATCGAACCGTTTCGCTCGGTCAAAATTGGCCATCATATCTTTACCCGACAAACTCTTTCATCCTTTCCGGGTAAAGAGGGGCAACTGTTGATACCCAATTTTTCCCAAAACAATATTTTAAATTGCATATATATCTTCAAAATCATGCATTAATAGCAATTGGTAGTTTTCCATAATTTTCCTATATTTTTATTAATTTGTTCAGCATTTTATTTCCAATAAATAATCACAAAATTGCATTACAAATAATTTCAATAGAATTTATTGATTTCATTTATTATTTTGGTCTTATTAAGACCAAATTATTTTATAATTAGCCAAATTGGCACCTTTTGTCTATAATTGCAATAACTTTGCAATTATAGCCTATCATATGATTTTATACTATTTTTTGAATGGAAATTAGTCATTTGTATTTTAAAATACTAAGTAATCATTATAAATTATTTTCTACGCATGGAATCCATTTTTTATAATTAACAGCTATCTTTGTAAATTGTTTAATTAATTTACATTGGGTATTTAACAAATGGCTACTTTTATTTCAATTCTAGCCTAATTGAATTAGACCCCAACCCAATTAAAACAGCCCAAATGCCAGGCCCAATCCACATAAATCCACCCGACCCAATTTCCCTTTTAATCTGGACCGTTGATTATTTCAGATCAACGGACCAGATTCATTCTTGCCTTAATTAACCCTAACGAATACCCCTTTCCCCTCATTCTCTCTATTCTCTCCGACGTTACCCTCTCCTGTCATCTCTCAAACTCTCTCTGCTAAGCTCTCTCACTGGCCATTATTCGGGGTAACTATGATGACCTCAACACCATCCCAGCCCCCATGGCTCTTTCCTATGCCGGGTTACTGCAGCCTTGAGGTCCTCAAAGCAACCAGAGGCGGTTCAACTCACCCCCATGGCTTTTCATGTCATTCTCATGCCGTTCATGGCCGTCCAAGTAAGATCATGCCATCTCCACAAAGCTCCCAAAGGTCCTTATAAAGGGCCCTGGCCAATACCAGCACCCAACAGTTTATCAAAATTGAGATTGGTGCAGTGTAGAGTTACCAACCTCAATGTATCAAAGTTCAGAGGGAACTCATGGTTCCCTAAGCAATGCTTACATTGAGGAGGTGGAACCTAAGTTTCTAGGAGTTGTGAAAGTGCACAAAGAAGTAGTTAAAGAGTATTGAGTTTGAAAAGAGTAATTGAAACGGTTTTTCAAAAAGATGATTTCAGAAAGTGATGGAAGATTTTGTAAAACAATTTTGCAAAATGCAGAGACAATACAACTGCAGTCAACATGTAAAAATTTTAGGGAAAAAAAGGAACAACACAAGTAGGAATAGGGGACAAATAATTCACAGAATAACAACAGAATAAGGTCACAGATTCATTTAGTGACCACATAGTTGTCACAAAGCAACACAGATTCATAGAATCACATATTAGGCAAAGGAATCAGAATTATATAGTATTTAGACATCATGTTGAGGGGGGAGGGGGGCAGGTTCATAACATAGGAAGCTAGGCAATGGTCATGTTGAGAAGAGAAACATCAGACCACAAACAGTGGGAGCATACTAGTTACACAAGTTGCACATAGAGTCACAAACATCACAGATTAATAGAGTTACAATTGTACATCATTTAGGTGTTATGAGAAGAAGACACTGATCCTGTAGCGTGCTAAGGTAAATAGAGAACAAGAACAGAAAAGAGGCATTAGTCATATTGACATATAGACAAACAGACTTGCTGACTCCACAGGGGTCCAACAAAGCTGCAGCAAATCATACAAGATAAAAACAGGAGGCATCTCATACCAAAAGAGAAATGGGGAATCACAGAAGCAACATGAAACATATTATACTAAGAGAAGAGGCAATGCAGTAGGAACATACTGATTACCAAAGGCTTGAACAACCATAGAGAATCACATGAGAAAAACAGGATAGCAAAAGAAAAAGCCATAACATAGAGTCATGTTAATTGCAGGGTAGGCAATAGAACCATAGGATAAAGCACAAAAGAAACAATAAGTAGATAAGCAAGAACTGAAACATTGTATAGAGTATTATGACTAAATCAGAAACATACCAGTTGAGTAGTAGGAATAGCAAATGCAAGAAATAACACATCAGTATCAGTATGCAGGACAAAGAGCAGTAGAAGACAGTATGCAACAGAATGAGAGAGCAACAATAGGCAATGTGCAGAATGTGAGAGAGAGAGACCAACAGCACGGCACAAGAACAATAAGGGGACTACTCAGCCTTAGCTTTGAGATGACTGAGTAGTCAGTGATAGATGCAAAGAGCAAGTCGAGATGAAAGCACAGAAGAGTTTAGAGCAATATTGCTCAGTGCTTAGTGTGAGAATTTCAGTGTGAAACTCAGTGTGAGTGTCTGAATTTTCGTGTCATTGCAAAGAGAGAAGACAATTCTTTATATTGTTTTAAAAATCGAATAACACATAGAAAATTATGGTAATAGTAATAAATCAATATCAATTAAAGATAACATGATTCCTTTAATTAAGGATTCTAATTCAAACGACATTATCAAGGTGAATAAAGGCAAAAAATCAGTCCAATAGGACTGATTCTCCCAAAAATAGAGCAAGGAAGTCATGTGGTGCACAAATAGAGCCAAATACGTAGTGAGTTAATTAAGGCATGCTGTAGTAATATCACATTAAGGAATAAAATAGGGTATCAACTTAAAAATCAATTAAGAAGACTTGAAATCAAAGGGAATCCGGAAAAAATAAAAGAAAGCATCACAAAAACATGGAAAGATTCCAAAAATGGTACAGCATTATAAAAGGAACATATACAATTTTGCATTTAAGGAAAATATCACATAGATATAACATGAACTCGAAATTGATACAACATTGTAAAAGAAAAATACACAATGGTGTTATTTAAGGAAAATATTACGAAATATCAGTGTACAATCAGCAAGTAAAACAATCAGTGAGACAAATGGTTAAACGTAATAAGTATTTAAGCAACAATACTGCTAAATATAAGAGGTGTTCATAGAACATCAGGAGAATCAGAGATTATAGCAATGAGTCAAACAAGAACAAACAAGCACACATAAAAAAATCGACCTAGGGTATTAGGGTTTCAACAATAGCAGTTCGAACAATAACTCACGAAATAATCACTTAAACATGGTACAGGTAACTAAAAATCAAGAAGAAATCCTTTTGAAGACGAGTTTAAGAACCCTAATGTTGAAATCATTAAAAGAACAAGTTTTTTCGAAGAAAACCATGGAAAATATCATAATAATGTAAGCATGTAAGAAAATATTAAGAAAAAATCAAAATCCATGTGATTAGGGTTTCGTGAAAACCCGTAAAAGAGGGCAAATCCTCAAAGACGACATAGATGAGGCTGGAAAACATGAAAACTTACTCAAATAGTCGGGGTTTGGCCGAAAAGTGGCAAGAGGCTCAACGGAGTCAAACGGACTGCTCCCAGGCCCGTCTTTTAAGAACCCAGTTGTTACTGAGCGAGTGAGAGGTGAATAGGTGACCACGAGGTGGTGAGGAACCATGGATGCCGGTGAGAGAACCGACCGGAGAGGGGAACAGACCCCATCGGAGGGGAAGCTTCTAGAGAGCGACTGAGAGAGAGAGAGAGAGAGAGAGAGATGAGAGAAGAAAGGTCGCGAAGGAAATGAACCGGTGGGGGAGGGGTTAGGTTAAAAGATATTTATGGTAGGGGTTGATCTGGACCGTTGATCATATTTGATCAACGTCTCAGA
Source organism: Nicotiana undulata (assembly GCA_005239495.1). Lineage (NCBI taxonomy): Eukaryota > Viridiplantae > Streptophyta > Magnoliopsida > Solanales > Solanaceae > Nicotiana > Nicotiana undulata. The sequence goes on from ML285161.1 coordinate 69,801, forward strand.
TTAAGCCGGGGGTTGGGCCGGGTAGTTTAATTTGGGCTGGGTAGTTTTTAATTAAATCTGGGTTGGGTAATTGGGGTTCAATTATGGCCAGATTTTAAATAAAAATAGGCTAGTTGTTAAATACCCAATAAAAAAAAGGAAATTAATTAATAAAAATACTTAAAATTAAAAAGATGAAATTAAGTTAAAAATAAGTAAAATTACAATATTTAAACAATATAAAAAATGTAAGGAGCATGAAATTCGAATTTTAAAAGTATATAATGACTAATTAGGCCATAATTACAAAAATGATTGTAATTGAAATTAAATAGTACTCAATTGGCCAATTTACGAAATAATTGAAATTTAATAAGTAAAAAGTGATTATAAATAACATTTTAAATTGAAAAATATTTTGAGATTATTTAGAGCGTAATTTATGAATTGTAAAAATATGAAAACAGTAAATAAATAAGGAATAATTCAAATAAAAATGTGTAAAAATTAGGAAAAAATACTCATTATTACAAAGAATGATTTTGAAAACTTATATGCAAGTTTAAAATAATTTTGAGGAAAAATTGGGTATCAACAACTGCCCCTCTTTACCCAAGAAGGATGAAAGAGTTGTCGGGTAAAGATATGATGGCCTATTTTGACCTGAGATGAAGCTGCGGGATAGAATTCGACCGCACCTTAGTTTCTGAGGTGCCTACATATCCCTGGTTTTACAGGAATCAGGCCGCCTGTAGTTCCGGAATCATCGACGAAATATACCGACGATGTTTTACAAGAACGGACATAAGGTGCATGGTGGGGGTAAGAATGCGAAGGCTTTCGGGGTTGTGACGAAGAACTGGAGCGGTCCGCTCCTGCCTGGTTGGCTGTTCCGGCCGGGTTATCTGCAAATAAAGATCGAACGTATATTGCATAATATAAACATGATGCAAGTTCCCGTTGGAGTATGAATGCTGTCTTAGGACAATTAGGATGATGTCCTTAGACCATGATGTACTGGGAAATGAATCGCTTGGTGCGGGATTCGCAGGCTATGAAATGATGTTCTCAGGCCATGAGGATGGTGCCTTCGAATCATGATGCCTTTGAATAATGATATGCAAGTTGAATAAAGGAGATCCGCAAGCTATGAAATGGTGTTCTCGGGCCATGAAGATGGTGCCTCCGAACGATGACGCCTTCGGACAAGTTGGCGATATTTCAGCCCATGAAGAATGCAATAGTATGATGCTGACAAGGCAGAGATTAGTCTTGCGATTTGCAAAAAGGAAAGCGGGGCAGAGCTTAGCCCGGAAGAAAGCGTAGATAAATATCGTTGCGAAAGGTAATTGTTCTGAAAAAAAAGATAGGAACTGTGCGTAGTGAAGTAGAATGTGGATAGAGGTAGCGTGGAACCTCGAAAGGCAGAATGATAGCCTTATGCAAAGAGTAAAGAGAATGCAGGGAGACAGTGCTTAGTCTCGGAAGGCAGAAAGGTAGCCTTATGCAGATGGAGGTAGAGAATGCAGGGAGACAGTGCTTAGTCTCGGAAGGCAGAAAGGTAGCCTTATGTAAATGCAAGAAATAAAATGCGGGAAGACAACTTTTAGTCTCAGAAGGCAAAACGGTAGCCTTATGCAAATGCAAGAAATAAAATGCGGGGAGACAACGCTTAGTCTCGGAAGGCAGAAAGGTAGCCTTATGCAAATGCAAGAAATAAAATGCAGGGAGACATTGTTTAGTCTCGGAAGACAGAAGAGTAGCCTTATGCAAATGGAGGTAGAGCTTAACCTCATGCAGATGGAGACAAAGCTTAGTCTTGGAAGGCAGAATATTAGCCTTATGCAATGATGCGAGTGTGGGAAGATAAAACGACAGTAAGAGTTCTTAGTCGATGATAGATTATGGCGATATGATTGCTGTGATTACAGAGCTGCTTACGGTGATAGTAAATGTTGGCAATGCGGGACGGGTTTGAGAATGTCTTGAGATGTCAAAGATAAAATATACTTTGGGCTTTTTCTGTCTTTATGCCTGCGTTCAAAGAAAAATCGTGAGTTTTGTAAAGGGGAAGGTTAGTTCGTATCCCCTACTGGCTTGATCCGGCCTGCTTGCTTGATGATGATGACTTTGCTAGTACCGCGGGGGTAGCGTTGCTAAAACAAACTGCTTTTTGAGAAAAAATAAATATGCATGATTTTATAAAAATATGATATGATATATAGAAAACATAGTTTTCTTTGGATGAACCGACGACCGTGACACGGTTCAAGACATTGCAACCTCCCTTGAGGCGGAGATTTGAGAGTTCCTTCTCAACCTTTGCCCCAGTTCGATGGGTGAAGACTTCTGGTTGTTACTGGTGCGGTGCTCGGCTGAACTTGCTTCGAAATTTTGAGGTCCCTCCTCAAAATTCTGCCCCAGTTTCCATTCGTGGGAAAAATGAAATTTTTTATTAGAATGTGACCGAACCCACAGGGCTGCCTACGTATCCCCTCTTAAACGGGAAACATGTCAGGCGTAGTTCATTTCACAACATTGATAGAAAGCATAAAGGGTTACACATAGTAGCGCTTGACAGCATCTGAATTGATTGGTTTAGGCCAAACTTCTCCATCCATTTCTGCGAGTATGAGCGCTCCTCCTATTAGCACTCGGTGAACTATGTACGGGCCTTGCCAATTAGGAGAGACTTTTCCTTTTGCTTTGTCTTGATGAGGAAAGATTTTCTTTAACACCAGCTGCCCCGGTGTGAATCGTCGCGACTTGACTTTCTTGTTGAAGGCTCTGGTCATTCTGTTATGATATAGCAGACCATGACAAACCGTGTTCATTATCTTTCCGTCTATGAGGGCCAACTGCTCATAACGGCTTTCTACCCATTCTGCGTCGCTGAGTTCAGCCTCTTGTATAATTCTCAGGGATGGAATTTCAACTTCAACAGGGATGACGGCTTCTGTTCCGTATACCAACATGTAAGGAGTTGCCTCGGTTGATGTGCGAACCGTGGTTCGATACCCCAATAGAGCGAATGATAACTTCTCATGCCATTGCTTGTGTTTTTTTATCATCTCTCTTAGTATCTTCTTGATGTTCTTGTTGGCAGCCTCAACGACTCCGTTCATTTGAGGTATGTAGGCTGTAGAATTCTTGTGCTTTATCTTGAAGGTTTCTCACATTACTTTCATCAAATCACTGTTGAGATTGGAACCATTATCGGTGATGATTGACTCTGAAACCTCAAATCGACAAACAACGCGGTCGCGGACAGAATTGACTACCACTTTCTTGGTAACTGCTTTGTAGGATGCGGCTTCGACCCATTTGGTAAAATAGTCAATGGAAACCATAATGAACCTGTGTCCGTTGGAGGTAGCAGGCTCGATTGGTCCAATAACATCCATGCCCCAAGCGGCGAACGACTAGGGTGAGCTTGTTACATTAAGCTCGCTGGGAGGTGCCTTTATCATATTCCCATGTATTTGACATCGATGGAATTTGCGGACATACTGGATGCAGTCTGTCTCCATGGTCATCCAGAAATAACCAGCCCGAAGAATCTTTTCGCTAGAACAAACCCGTTCATATGAGGATCGCATGTACCAACATGTATTTCCTCCAACATCTTCGCCGCTTCCTTTTCCTCGACACATCTTAATAAACCCAGAGTGGGAGTCCTCCTGTACAGGATTCCTTCGCTGTGAAAGAAGTTATTTGATAATCTTCGTAGAGTGCGCTTTTGAGTGGTGCTTGCAAGTTCTTGATACTCTCCTTCTGCCAAGTATTTCTTAATGTCATGAAACCAAGGCTTTCCATATGCTTCTTCTTCAACGTGTGCAAAGTAAGCTAGCTGAGTATGAATACCTACCGAAATAGGATCAATGAAATTCTTATCTGGATGCTGGATCATGGATGACAAGGTGGCCAGTGCGTCGACAAACTCATTCTGGATTCTGGGAACATGCCGAAAATTAATCTTCGTGAACCTCCTTCTTAATTCCTACACACAATGTAGGTATTGCAGTATCTTGGAATTCTTGGTCGCCCATTCTCCTTGAACTTGGTGTATCAATAAGTACGAGTCACCAATTACTAATAATTCCTGAACATTCATGTCAATGGCCAAGTTGAGCCCAAGGATGCAGGCCTCATATTCAGCCATATTGTTGGTGCAGGGGAACCTGAGTTTGGAGGATACCGGGTGGTGCTGACCGGTTTCTGAAATTAAGACCGCTCCAATACCCACGCCTTTGAAGTTTGTGGCCCCATCAAAGAACATCCTCCAGCCGTCGTAGGATTCTGCAATGTCCTCTCCTACGAATGATACCTCTTCATTAGGGAAATACGTTTTTAGAGGTTCGTATACTCCATGCACGGGATTCTCGGCAAGATGATCGGCTAATGCTTGTCCCTTGACTGCCTTCTGAGTTACGTAAATGATGTCGAACTCACTTAATAGAATCTGCCATTTAGCCAGCTTGCAAGTGGGCATAGGTTTCTGAAAGATGTACTTAAGCGGATCCATCCTTTATATGAGGTACGTTGTGTAGGCACATAAATAATGCCTCAGCTTCTGTGCGACCCAAGTCAAAGAACAACAGGTGCATTCTAATAGAGAATACCGGGCCTCATACGGGGTGAACTTCTTGCTGAGATAGTAGATTTCTTGCTCCTTCCTTCCTGTTTCATCATATTGCCCGAGAACGAAACCGAAAGCTCCGTCTAATGCATCAAAGTAGAGTAATAGGGGTTTACCCGGTTTTGGAGGTACCAAGACTGGTGGTGTTGAGAGATATTCCTTGATCCTGTCGAAGGCGTTTTGACAATCCTTAGTCCATTTGGTTGCAGCATCCTTTCTCAGCATTTTGAAGATTGGTTCACAAATGATGGTAGACTGGGCTATGAACCGACTGATATAATTGAGCCGTCCCAGGAAGCTCATAACATCCTTTTTGTTCTTTGGTGGCGGCAATTCTTGGATGGCTTTGACCTTTGATGGATCTAGCTCTATTCCTCGATGACTGACAATGAACCCTAGAAGCTTCCCAGCAGGAACCCTGAACGCACATTTTGCGGGGTTAAGCTTCAGATTGTATTTCCTTAGCCTGTTGAATAATTTTCTCAAATCTTCCATATGATCATCAGCTTTCTTTGATTTGATGATGACGTCATCTACATATACCTTGATCTCTTTGTGAATCATATCATGGAATATAGTAGTCATGGCTCTCATGTAAGTGGCCAGTGCATTCTTCAGACCGAACGACATCATTTTGTAGCAATACACCCCCCATGGCGTAATGAATGCTGTTTTCTCAGCATCTTCCCCGCCCATCCAAATCTGATGGTAACCAGCAAAATAATCTACAAAGGATTGCAGCTCGTGCTTGGCACAATTGTCAATTAAGTTTCAGACTGACTCAGTTGAGATCCCGGTAGTCAACGTAGACTTTGACCTTCCCGTCTTTCTTTGTTACAGGAACAATGTTTGCTAACCATGTAGGATATTCGACCACCCGGAGAACTCTGGCGTTGATCTGTTTGGTGACCTCTTCTTTGATTTTCAAACTCATGTCTGGCTTGAATTTTCTTAGCTTTTGCTTCACTGGTGGGCATGTTGGATTGGTTGGCAGCTTGTGGGCCACAATAGATGTGCTGAGGCCAGTCATGTCATCATATGACCAGGAGAATATGTCCTCATACTCCCTTATGAATTCCGTATATTCCTCCTTTTTTGACGGTGATAGGTGAATGCCGATGCGTGTTTCTTTGACGTTTTCTGTGTTTCCCAGGTTGACGACCTCAGTCTCGTCCAAGTTAGACTTAGGTCTATTCTCAAAATTTTCGACTTCTTTAATAATATACTCAGGTATATCATCCTCGTCTGACTCGGAATCCGTTTGTTGCGTTGCCTCATTGCAGGTCACAATCGTTGACTCATCAAGATGAGTAATTGTAATGCTGTGTAAAATAAAGTAATGGGAAGGAAACAGTAGCAAGTGAATATAAGTAAGTGTAAGATTCGGAAATGCTTTGATAAATTGAGTAATCGTTCGAACATAAGAGCTCTTTCTTGCAGAAATTAAAAATGTGAAAAGGAAGGAAATGCTTTAAATAAATAAACTGCAAATAATGTTTGTTTTGTTAGCCTTGCTACCCCGAGGCTCGACGGGCTTTGGTCGTCCTGACAGACCAATTGTTTAGATGTGATCCCTTGCTCACGACTTGTATGGAAGGACCTTCCTCCCCCTTCTCTTCAAGAATGACACAGCAGTCCATATCCTCATCCTCCAGAAATAGATCCCTCATGGCTGCTAGTGCTTCTTCTTCGTCTGTACCATATATGACGTCGGTTGGCTGGAAAGTCTACTCTATGCGGGGTATTGGCTGCTCCAATGGATAGTAGGGGCCGCGCCATGGTGGCGACCAGTCCTTGAACTCCTCCCAAGTGTACTCATACCCTAGACGAAAGGTAGTACCATGCTTCTTGAGTGTTATAGACTTTGTTATCCCTTGAAGATGCTTACCGAGCCCTTTACCCGGCTCGTACCCTTGCCAGTTCAGTATGCTTTCGGTCTTACTGTTCCACCACTTGCCTTTGTCAATAGCGTTGACACGATCTATGTTATGATAGATTTCTCCGCCCAACTTTCTCCTTCCATCGATGATCGGAAAGGTCTAGCGACCGTAGATATGGTTGTTACCGTCACCATGAATGATTACCTCTTGATGGTTCCATTCGAACTTCACAGTTTGGTGTAGGGTGAATGCCACGGCCCCAGCCGCATGGATCCAAGGTCGTCCCAACAGTAAGTTGTAGGATGCAGGCACATCTATCACTTGGAAGTCTACATCAAACCAATTTTGTCCCATCTGCAAGCACAAAGTGATTTCCCCCATGGTAGATCTCTGCGAACCGTCGAAGGCTTTTACGTTGATCTCTCCTTCTTTTATATCATGTAGAATTTTGCACAATTTCTTGAGCGTGACCAGCGGACAGATGTTGAGGCTGGAACCCCCTTCAATTAGGATCCTTATGATGAAATGATCCTCACATTGCACAATTATGTGTGGTTCTCTATTGTGCCCTAGCCCCTCAGACGGTAACTCATCTTCATGGAAAGTGATCTTATGGCTCTCCAGCACTTGGCCTGCCATGTTGGCCATTTCCCTGCTGGTGATGTTGTCAGGCACGTATGCCTCACTCAGCACCCTTAGCAAAGCATTCCTGTGATTTTCAGAGCTTTGTAGCAGGGAGAGGATGCATATCTGAGCTGGTGTCTTGTTCAATTGGTCGAGGACTGAATACTCCTTAGCTTGTATCTTTCTCCATTGATCATTAGAACCCATTTCAATGATGGGAGGCTGACTGTTGGCCTGCTTGCTAGACTCGACCAAATGCTCAGGGGTATAAACTCTGCCAGTTCTCGTCATACCCTGTGCGGCGATAGCTTCTTCAGCTTGCCTTTACCTTTCCTCCTTGCTTCAGCGGTATAGTCCCATGGAATGGCGTCTGAATAAAAGGGCGTCGTTGTTGACATTGCCACAGGAATAGGTGAGGTCATTCTTATTCCTGCTGGAGTATATGTTACAGATGGCCGGATTGCGACTTCGAGCGGTAACACAAACTCAACTTCGATTGGCCCTGAGGCTTTTCCTTTGGAGGATGATCTTGATTCAAACTCAAGTGGAATGTACATGTTTACCTCAACTTCCTCAGACGGATGCATCTGGACCACGATCGGATTAAGAGTAATCGCAGGCTTCTTCGGATCACCCTCTGCAATTAGCCTAATTGATCCTTCAGGATCCCAGTCATCATCAACCTCAATCAGGTGGACGCCACCCTTATGGTCAGGCAGTGGATTATTGCGAACATTAGGGGCAGGATTCTTGGCTACAATGATCTTGTTATCTATGAGGGTTTGTATCTTGTCTTTCAAAGAACGACATTCCTCGATGGTATGTCCCTTCATGCCGGAGTGGTAAGCACATGTTTTGTTTGGGTTGACCCACTGAGAGGGGTTCTCAGGGGTAATAGCGGGGATGGGTGTGACATAACCGGCAACTTTAAGATTTTCATATAACTGGTGAATAGGTTCAGCTATGGCAGTGTACTGTTTTGGTAGACGACGGTCAAAATTTGGGCGAGGTCTGGGGATGTTTTGGCGAGCAGGTGGTGATTGGTAGTGAGAAGGTTGGGAATTGTAGGCATTATAGATAGGAGCTGGCTGGGAATATCTGGGTGAGGTAGGTTGATATGCGGGTGGTGGAGCTTGGTATGCGGGTGAAGGTGCTTGGTAACTTGGAGCTGGTTGGTATGTGAAGGAAGGTGCGTGGTATACTTGGTATTTGGGAGGGGACTTGGCTTGCTGTGCCACCATCACGGCTCCTACATCCTTCTTCCTGGACACACCACCGGATTGCAGAGCTTTATTAGTGGCTTGTAATGCTTCAAAGTTAGTGACCATAATGCTTTTGATACCTTCCTCGATTCGCTCTCCCAGTTTGATGATATCAGAAAACTTGTGCCCTTCGACCATCATCAGGCGGTCATAATACTGAGGATCCTGAGCGCACACAAAGCATTTCTTCATTTTTTCTTCTTCCAAGGTTGGCCTGACCTTAGCATCCTCTGACCTCCAACGAGTAGCATACTCGCGAAAGGTCTCAGTTGGTTTCTTCTTCAAGTTCTGGATGTAGAACACATCCGGTGCATTCTTCGTGTTGAACCTGAATCTATCCATGAAGTCTGTAGCCATATTCACCACACTAGTCCATTTCTTTGGATCCTGATTGATGTACCAGGATAGTGCATCACCTTTCAAACTCCTCATGAAGAGCTTCATGCGGATCCTTTCATCTTTTCCGACGCCGACCAATTTGTCGCAGTAAGTCCTCAGATGGACTCTTGGATCACCAGTGCCATCAAACATATCGGACTTGGGAGGTTTGTACCCCTCAGGCAGTTCGACATCGGGCTTTATGTAGAGGTCCTAATAATTCAACCCTTCAACCCCCTTAACTCCTTCGACGCCCTGAACTCGGTTGGTCAATTTCTTGAGTTCTTCGGCCAGAGTCTTCATGAGCTTGTCCTTTTCGTCAGATTTATATGTATGTGGTGCGGAGTGAGCTATAGTTTCCACATAAATAGGGTTGTCATAAGCTTGTAAGTGGTCTCTTGTCTGATCCTGGGGAGGTGGAGTGTTGTAGTTGCGTGGTACTGGTAGAACGGGATATTTTGGATGATTTGGTTGTTTGGGGATGTTTTGTGGTAAAGTGGGGTTTGGAGCATTTGGGAAGTGAACATCTGGGACGTTGAGGGAGAATGATAAGTGGGCCAAGTTCTTGACTTGATCAAGTTCCTCTTGAAACTTTAGCAACTTCTTCTCTAGTGGAGACATACCCTCGTGCAGAACCTGAGTACCCTGACCGTCAATGATCTCAACCTGTTCATCCTTGTTATCTTTTCTAGTACCGCTTGCGTCTGCCATTTTACCCTAGTTTTTTCTTCTGGGAGGACTGGGAGGAGGAGTAGGAGGAGGGTCCTTTGATCTGGTGCAATAAGATGTTGATGACAGAGTGCACGAACCAACCTTTGGGGGAAGGGGAATAACTAACAAAAAGGTAGTGAAGTTAGTGGAGATATAAAGAATATTGCGATAATTTAAACACAGAATGCGGAAATGTAAAACGCATCCTAAGTTGGGGAACCTCTTTGTGCCCGAGGTAGGCCTAGCGACAAATTGATTTGGAAAACTTAAATACTAAATGCCTCATTTTATTGATGACGGAATAGACGAATCCAACTTGACTTAGTAAAATGCGAAAATATAAAATGTCACTAATGGCAAGTGGGCTTATTACATCAAAAAGCAAAGTAACGACAAGTCCTATCTATTTGGTCCCAGAAGGACCTTCCCCAGGTTCGGCACCTCTACTTGCTTTGATCAACATTCCCATCTCGCGGAGTCCCAGTAGAAAATAGGTTTTGGCCAAAATTCCTCCTTCAACTCCCTCGGTCTTTTGACAAGTTTCGATCCTCCTAAGGAATTTCTCTTCCAAGTCAACGATGCCTCGTTCCAAGTGTGTTAACCTTTTAGTGGAAGTGATGGCCATGTCATTCCATTCATGTATCAACTTTTTGTTAGCTATGTGGATTTTGTGATGATCTTCTTCACAGTCACGGAGCCTTTTGCGCAGCTGGTTGAATTTAGTTGTTGCCTCGGCCTTCTCGTCTATGACCCTATGTCCCTGAGTGAACCCTGGCTCAGGATTTCCTCCCCAATTATCTTCCAACCATCCCAAATAGTAAGGAGGGAAACTAGCGTGATACCTGTGAGGGCTGAGCTTGACACAAATGCTGAGCTTGACACTTGTGAGGGCTGTCATTTTGAAAGTCTGCCCTGAGTTGACTCATTTTCTCGACCCTTGGGATGACTTGCTTCCTCCCTTCTTGCCTCATGACTCGAATTGGGACATAAGGGTATGTTCCCCTAAGGCCAATCAATATCAAGAACGGGGTATCTCTGGTCCAAATGATGAACTCGTCGGTCGGGAACTACTCGAACATCCATGGAATTTGATTCTCGTTCAAATCTCCCAATAACTCAACCCATCCCTTGGCATTTTCTAGTTGTGCAAACATGTCGGGGATGTAGTTCATACGCTTTGGATGATGGAAAGAAATATGATCATCCCAAACTCTCCTATGTATGTCTTGACGGTAATCACCCCATTGCAGATGCTCGGTGAGCCAGAGCTGGAGTAGCTGGTTGCAACCTTCAAAATGTTTCGCTCCCCGTTGACAGTTTTCCAAGGCCCGATATATGTCTGCAATGATCATGGGTACCATGCTGAAATCCTGTCTGTTGACCCCTTCCATCAGAGTCTTAGTAACCATGGCCAACCTAGTGTGAATCCTCTCCTTCTTTGTCGGGAAGACTATCAATCCCAAGAAGCAAAATATGAAGCCGAACACACGGCGATGAATGTGCCCTAGAGAGGTGAGGGATAATTCTTCTTGGTATGTGCGGTAAGACTGACTATGGCCATACCTCTCGTACAAGTAGTCAAAGGGGATGTACGAGTCTTCCAGACAGACTAAATCCGGATTCTTTTTCAGCCCCATCATCTTGAGAAAACCCCGACCTGTTCGGTTTTTAGGCATCAATAACCCTTGAGATTCCCAAGGTAAACCAGCCAAACCCCCTATCTCCTCTAGCAGCGGTGTCATCTTGTTGTTCCCAAACCGAAAAACTGACCGGTCACAGTCCCAGAGTGTGGTAGCAGCCTCTATCATCATGTTATTGGATGAATGTCCAAAAGAGAAGGCAAGTTGCCCAAGTGTTTTCTGACTGTTGTTTTGTCGCTTGAATGCAAGTCTTCCCACCAGTTCAGAAGCTTTGGGTGGATGTTGGTGACCATGCCGAATCTGGGGACCTCGTGCCTCATTTCTGCAAGATAAATAGGTTAGGCCCTTACCCCACCAGACTCGACTATTTAACACCAATAATTAGCAATGAGCATTTAAGTTCTCCAAATAAATACATAGAAAGTGAAGGCGTCCTTTTGGGTTCCAGGGAAACCCAACGGACTTTGGACAAGGCTATCTTAAAAGCTATTATGCGGACAACACGTTAGCTTGTCTAGGTTTTACCATGATGCATGCAACGTACAATAGAGTAAGGTTTCTATTGGGGTTTTAGACTGGTACCCTTGAGCAGACAACTCAAGGGGGAAGGCACGGAATTGTCGACTGCACCGCTGATCGACTAGTTTTACCGCAAATAGGCCTTTCCGAATTTAGGGGGTGATGATATTGGAAGATCGCAATCACTCATTGTAAGCGTTTCTATATGATTTGTTTGGCACGAGTGGAATATGAATGCGGATCATGATATTCAGTAATAAGCATTAAAACAGATAGGCATGTATTTTCACGTTGAGAAAAGCGGTAAAGAAAGCAAATACAGCAGTTATGATGGAAAGCGGTTACAAAGAAAACATGAAAATACGTTAGTTTCATTCAAGTAAAATAGATATTTGCGAAACTTACACAATTAACGGCATATAACGGGGAATAGGAAGAGGTGTAAGCATTTAAATGACAATTAAAAAGTCCAAACTCACAGAGAAAATTGTAATGGTATAGGCCCAGGGAAAATCCCCAGCGGAGTTGCCATGCTGTCGCGTCCCCCTTTTTCTATCGCACGGGTTAGGTACAGAGAGATCGGGTTAAGACATTATGGACAAATCCTTTAAAAGAAAAGGAAGAGTCGCCACCTAACGATTTAACGGTGCGTTAGGGCACCTAGAGTTGATAACTCATAGACTAGTTTGCATTACCAGAGAACGGGTAAGGTCTTGATATTATCCCAAGGGGAAGGTGTTAGGCACCCCTAAGGATCCACAACTGTGGGTCCCAGCCAATAAGTTTTGTGAATTTGGACGGTAAGAAAGTAACAAATAAGGTTCACATATGAGGGGATTTAAAACAAGTACGAAAATCTTTAAAGGTTTTGAATAACATAAACATTTTGAAAAGAAGTGTCCTAGGTTTAAAGTAATACGGATCACTTCAATGCAATACCCGGTATGTCACGCCTCGGGGAGGCGGCTACACGTGGTATTAGCGCACCGGTCATCATATCCGTATTCTACCCTTCCCACCCCGTAAAGGTTATTTAAAACGCGTGTGTCGGTCACGAATGCTTATTGCGTGCCGTTACCCGTCCCATCCTATAAGTCCTGGAGGGTGATTAGGACTACTAATCCTACCAAAGGCGGGGACTAGCATGACTTAGGTGTAAAGGATAAAATACTAGGCGACAATGCCAAATAAGTAGAGCACATGTAGTGGGATCACATAAGACAAGTAATAGGCTCACAAGTCCCTCCACAATTAAGCACGTAAGCGGAACGTCTCAAACACAATTAAAGTCTCAAAGAAGGTTCGAAAATACAGTTATTGAGTTAGAAATCAGTAGGTTTCAATAGTTTAGTAAAAGGATATGTTCTAAAAATTCAGTAGTGAAAGCAAAGGGTTCAATTAAGACTGAGCAATTCAAAGGGATAATTGATTTTCAAAAATGCAATAGTTTAGAGATAGTTGTAACGACCCAGCCGGTCGTTTTGTGTTTTGGGACTCCGTTCCCGTGAATGACTCTTTCCATAGCGGCTACTCGTGCCTCATGACCTGTGTGGGCAGGTAGTTCGAGATTCAGAAGTGATTTGGCCAGTTCAAGAACACTTGGTTCCTGAAGGCTAGCCTATTTGGCAAATTTTGGTTTCGAGAAGCATTTTTAGCAAACGACCTCGGAAACGAGTTCTGACAGCTCCAGCAGCTCCGAATGGTGATTTCGGACTTGGGAGTCTGTTCGCCTCGGGTTTTTGATGACCCGGGAGTATTTCGGCACCTGAATTGGAATCCAGGATTTCATGATATTTAGAATTCAGCCTAGAATTTGGACCTCGTGATATCATGGTCCGAATGGAATTCCAGAACTGGAAATAGTTCCGTATAGTCATTTATGACTTGTCCGAAAAAAGTATAGGCCCGTTCGGCATATTGATGAGCCATTTGAATTTTCTTGAAATCCTAAGTTTGAAACTAAGGGGTTTGAAGAGTGATTTCTAGTTTGGGTGATGTTTTTAGTGTTCTGGGAGCTCGAGCAAGTCCGTCATGTGATTTGGGACTTGTTGGTATAATTTGTCGAGGGCTCGGGTGGGCCCAGGGGTCCCCCGGACCCCAATCGGGGTCAAAAACCAGCAATTTGCATAGCTGGTGGGAAGTTTACTAGTGTGACCGCACCTGCGGTACATGAGCTGCAGGCGTGAGGCTCGTACCAGCGAAAAAATCATCGCAGGCCAGCCGCAGGAGCGGCCTTCCTCTCGCAGGCGCGACTTCTTCCGTAGGAGCGGCCTTTCTTCCGCAGGAGCGGACTAGAACTCCGCAGGTGCGACTTTTCCCAGGACCCAGGCCCATCGCAGGCGCGGCCAATTTCATGCAGGTGCGAGTCCGCACCTGCGATCCAAAGTCCGCAAGAGCGAGAACTCCCAGTGCCCAGGCCCATCGCAGGTGCGACCCTTTTTCCGTAGGTGCGAGTTCGCACTTGCGATCCAAGGGTCGCAGGGGCGAAAACTGCTGACCAGTCCTATAAAAAGCCCATTTCGTGAATATCTTCCCAAAAACACAATTTTTCCTCCATTGTTGCATACCCAAGAGCTCCAGAGTAGTGATGTTGGCCTATTTACTTAGGTAAGTAATTCTTTGGCCTCCGCATGTTAATTTCTTCAATTCTTTGGGAATTTCCACTTCCAAATTCATTGAAATTCATAAGAGATTGTTGGGGAGAATAGAGGGTTTTGAGGAAAATGGGAATTCTGATTTTAGGGCCATTGTAGGATGATTAATGGAGTTAATCTTGATCCTTAGGCGACGTATAGCGCATTTCTTCAAGAATTATAATTTTCCGGACGCCGAGGCTCGGAGTTGAATTTGCCAAGTATGTCAAGAATGTGTTTTTAGGGAAAATCCTTAATAAATCCTCCTCGAATCTTCCTAAATTGATATTATCATGTGTTTTTGTCTAGTTGCGAGCCATCGAGGGTAATTCAGAGGATTCGTGCGTCTTGTTGATTGGTCTGTTGGCCGGAGGAGCACTTGTTCAGGTGAGTCTCCTTTCCAAACTTTGTAAGGGGGGAAATGTCCCCTAGGCTCTTTGTTGCGAATTGTGCTTATTGAGGGGGGCTACGTACGCACCACGTGACGAGAGTCCGTACGTGGCATCTATATTGTATGCTGGGTAGCCGTAGGACCCACGAGCATGTTCTAACTGTTTTTTGATATTATCTGATGTTTTGTATGAGTTATTACTGATATATGATGAATTTGAGCTATGATAGCTGCGAATTAAATGTACATAATAT